>JABUQX010139251.1:37500-45000 GCA_015478945.1 Trachelipus rathkii | reverse complement strand
CAGTTACCCATCCAAGATAGGGCGGCAGATAACTGACTGAGTTCAAGATAATCCCTACTAATCCCTCACTCACCTTTAAGAATGGTCAATTTCAGGCCTTGATACGGTATCAAGGCCGAAATATCAAGGCCAAGACCGAAATATCAAGGCCAAAACATCAAAAAAGGGGCTAAGCCCCTAAAGAGGGGTCATAAATAGAGGGGAAATACGTACAACTTCTACGCAACCGTCTGGCAAACCTTCTTCGAAGGGTTGCAAAAAAGCTACAAGGCCAAAAAACTACAAGGCCAAAATTGTCCCCTGGAAGGCAAAAGTTGGGCTTACGGAATACCCTCCGTACTACTACTACTACTACTACTACTACTACTACTACTACTACTACTACTACTACTACTACTACTACTACTAATAATAATAATAATAATAATAATAATAATAATAATAATAATAATAATAATAATAATAATAATAATAATAATAATAATAATAATAATAATAATAATAATAATAATAATAATAATAATAATAATAATAATAATAATAAATTTTTTATATAATAAATTTTTAATGATTAATAATACACCATATAAATAGTTGTAAAGTTTTTTATAGTAAAAATTTTAAAATCAACTATCTTTGAAAAAATCCCTCTTTTAATTCTTTCTTCATTAATTATTCATTTTTTTCTGTGAAGTTATTGTATCGGCTTGAAACTTGAAATTTCGGCTTGAAATTTGCCTTGGAAACCTGGGTTCGGCTTATCGTATCGGACTAAAATTTGGATGTGAGGTATATGGTGATGTAACCTCGTCGTAGACGAGGTTATGTGCCCCCCGAAGGTGGCGCTTGCCATCTAAAAATTGAAATGATTGTAGAAGGCTGAAATTTCTAGAGCGGATTCGAAGCCCGAGTTGGACTCGGGTTCGGATACGGATTCAGATTCAGAGTCAGCACCGGTGCTGGCTCCGGTGCGGTGCGGTGCTGAGTTATTAAATATTTGTGTAATAATACAATATTTGTATCTTTATATATGTTATCGAACCCGTAGATCTCGAATATGAGGGTTTCAAGATCGTAAGGGGTGTGTAGGGATCCTCCGGAAGGGGGGTCCCCAGAAAAAATGAACGAAATGGATAAGAGAATTGGAAAAAGAATTCGGAGTTGGAGTCAGAGAAGGATGGAGACGTAGAAGGTGTCTGAGCTAGAGGAGTCTTAGTTGACAACGGCACCGATGCTAGCTCCGGTGCTGTGCCGAGTTAGTAAATATTTGGATAATAATACAGTATTGATGTCTTTATATATGTTATCGAACCCGTAGATCTCGAATATGAGGGTTATAAGTTCGTAATGGGTGTCTGGGGACCCCACAGAGGGGAGGTGTCCTCTGAAGAAATGCACAGAGTGCAAGGTAGAAGAGGAAGAGGAGAGGGAAAAGGGAAGAAGGAGGAAGGATGGAGAAAGGAGACTGAAAAGGAAACAGAGCTGGTACCGACACCGATGCTGGATCCGGTGCGGTGCTGAGTCAGTAAACATTCGTTTGCTATTTTATTTTATAAGTTTCATTTTACATTTAATTTTTGTTTTCAATTTAATTTTTTTTAATTTACTTTCAAATTTTTATTATTTTTTTATTTATTTATTTTAATTTATTTTGTTTAAAAAATATAATTTTTACTAAAATTTTCATGCTTTTCATGTTTATAATGTAAAAAATTTGCATTTTTACATACCCTAAAGCAGTAAATCAGTAAATTAGTAAATCAAACCACCCAATCTACCCTCCCCACCCCTCCATGATCTAATGATTCAAGTCATATTTTTTACTAAAATTGTTGTTTTACATACCCTAAAGCAGTAAATCAGTAAATCAAACCACCCACCCTACACTCCCCTCCCATCCATGATCGATTGATCTATTGATCTATTTATCTATTGATTCAAGTCATATTTTTTACTAAAATTGTTATGTTTTACATACCCTAAAGCAGAAAATCAGTAAATCAAACCACTCACCCTACCCTCCCCACCCATCCATGATCTATTGATCTATTGATTCAAGTCATATTTTTACTAAAATGTTATGTTTTACATACCCTAAAGCAGAAAATCAGTAAATCAGTAAATCAAACCCCCTCCACCCGCACCCTCTTATCCATCCATGATCATCGATCTATTGATCTATTGATTCGTCATATTTTTTACTAAAATTGTTATGTTTTACATGCCCTAAACAGTAAATCAGTAAAAATCAGTAAATCAAATCACCCTACTCAGTACCCTCATACCCATCCTATGATCTATTGATCTATTGATCTATTGATTCAAGTCATATTCGAGTATCATTTTTGATAAACATAACATAAAAATAATTCTTTATATGTTGACCCACGAATATATGCTAAGGTAACTAAGTTTTCACATCAATAAAGCTAAACATAGCACCACCTGAACTAAGAATATAATGTACAACGACAAACCTAACACACATTAAGCTCGAATAAACTGTTAATATTAACAAAGTTTCACACTTAACAACAGTAAAGTAACTAACATAACATACAAAAACGTAGCCTATTCACACTTTGTCAAGCATATCTCTAACATATCAATGTTAATTTTACATTAGCATGGTAATATTTAACAAAAATTTATCATAACCTTGTCTAATTATCATACTGATCAACGAATATATGCTAACGTAGCAAAGTTTTCACATTAAAAAAGCTTACATAGCATCATCTAAACTAAGAATATAATGCACAACGACAAACCTAACACACCTTAAGCAAGAATAAACTGCTAACATTAACAAAGTTCCATACTTAAACAGTAAAGTAACTAACACGTCGTACAAAACGAAACTTATTCCCACTTTTTCAAGCATATCTCTAACATAACAATGTTAATTTTACATTAACACTGTAAATTTAACAAAAATTTATCATAACCTTGTCTAATTATCATACAGACCAACGAATATATGCTAACGTAACAACGTTTTTACATTAACATAGTAATATTTAGCAAAAATTTATCATAACCTTACCTAACTATTATAATTCCCAACGAATAATTGCAAACATAACAAAATTTTATCCAAACATAACATAAAATTAAGTTCTTTGAATAAAATATAGTAAAGTGTAATAGTTTACTGATCCTAAGCAGGAAATCAGTAAATCAGTAAATCAAACCATCAGCCCCTCCCCACCCCTCCCTCCCACCCTTCCATGATCTATTGATCTATTGATTCAGGTCACACTTCGAGTATCATTTCGGATAAACATAGCATAAAAATAAGTTCTTTATATACTAACAAACGAATATATGCTAGCGTAACAAAGTTTTCACATTAAGATTCACATTTTCCCATTAATAAAGCTAACATAGCATAACCTGAACTAAAAATATAATATACAACGACAAACCTAACACACCTTCCGCCCGAATAAACTACTAACATTAACAAAGTTTCGTACTTAACAACAGTAAAGTAACTAATCCAGCGTACAAAATGTAACCTATTCAAATTTTTTCAAGCATATCTCTAACATATCAATGTTAATTTTACATTAACATGGTAATATTTAGCAAAAATTCATCAAAACCCTGTCTAATTATCTTACAGACCGGCAAATTTATACTATCTTAACATATTTTTTTTACATTAATATAGTAATATTTAACAAAAATTCATCATAACCTTACCTAATTATCATAACACCTAACGATTAAGTGCAAACATGACAAAGTTTTATCCAAACATAACATAAAAATAACAAAGTTTTATCCAAACATAACAAAAATAAGCTCTTTGAATAAAATGTCTTTGTAAAATGTAATAGTTTATAGATTTTAAAGCAGTAAATCAATAAATTAGTAAATCATATCACCAGCCCCTCCACTCCCCTCCCCACCCCACCTACCATGATCTATTGATTTATTGATTCAAGTTATATTTTGAGTATCATTTTGGGTAAACATAACATAAAAATAAGTTTTTTATTTACTGATCTACAAATATATGCTAACGTAACAAATTTTAACATTAATAAAACTAACATATCATAATCTGAACTAAAAATATAATGCACAACGACAAACCTAACATGCCTTACGCACGAATAAACAGACAACATTAACAAAGTTCTATACTTAACAACAGTAAAGTAACTAACATTACATACAGAACATATCCTATTCACACTTTTTCAATCATATATGTAACATATCATATTTATTTTTATCTTAACATAGTAATATTTAACAAAAATTTATCATAACCTTACCGTATTATCATACAGAGCAGCTAATATATGATAAGGTACGAACGTTTTTCACAACAATAAAGCTACTGATTTACTGATTTACTGCTTTAGGGTACGTAAAACATAACAATTTTAGTAAGAAATATTACTTGAATCAATAGATCAATAGATCAATAGATCATGGATGGGTGGGGAGGGTAGGGTGGGTGGTTTGATTTACTGATTTACTGATTTACTGCTTTAGGGTATGTAAAACATAACAATTTTAGTAAAAATATGACTTGAATCAATAGATCAATAGATCAATAGATCATGGAAGGGTAGGGTGGGTGGCCTGATTTACTGATTTACTGACTTACTGATTTACTGATTTACTGCTTTAGGGTATGTAAAACATAACAATTTTAGTAAAAAATATGACTTGAATCAATAGATCAACAGATCAATAGATCAATAGATCACGGAGGGTGTGGAGGGTAGGGTGGGTGGTTTGGTTTACTGATTTACTGATTACTGCTTCAGGGTATGTAAAACATAACAATTTTAGTAAAAAATATGACTTGAATCAATAGATCACTAGATCAATAGATCAATAGATCAATAGATCAATAGATCATGGATGGGTGGTGTCGACGATTTTTTCACATCTCGACCAATTTTTTTTATTTTTTTATTGTTGCTGTTGTTTTCGAAGCACAACGGCTTCAATCTCCCTTGTTTCATAATGGGGAGGGGGGTATTTGTTGTTACATTCTCTCATGTCCAGCAGGACCGGAGTGAGGTCATCCCCTCATTCACCAAAGATTGCAACACTTTGGTACCAATGTCCAATGGCACACCCTTTCTCCCTTGTTTTCAGTCGCATGCGGATCCGCTTACTGATCTTATTCGCTGCTTACACATCAGACACATACTGTCCCATCTCTTTTAACCTTCGCATGGCTATAACCTCTTTTTTCCTACTGAAGGAACTTCTAGAATTACTCTTTTTATTCTAAGAGGGGGACCGTTATCGAGGGGGGTGTGGTGATATACATGCATGTGTGGGTGTTTAATGTACATGTTTATGTATACCCCCCCTCCCGATGATGGGGGCTGTGGAGGAACTTTTCACACTACGAAATTACAATCATAATTAAATTACATCATTTTTTGTACCACGGCATTATATCTATTATTTGGTGTTTGTTTGTGTGTGCTATCCTGTAATAAAGCCGTACCTACATGTGGATTATATATACAATAAACAGAAGTCGAGTCACACCTTTTTCTGCGTTTATAAGAAAAAGGGGAATTAAAAATTAGAGAGAGGGAGGGGGGCTGCATATTACCCCTTTTATTCGCTCAATATTCCCCCCATTTTATAGTAGGTTAAAAGCGCAATTCTCGACAGTTGGCGCTCAATGGTTTAATACCTATCCCCCACCCCTATTTGGCACATCGCAGTGCCCAGAGGTGACCCCTCATTTATTATTCATTTTCGCGCGTGACCTTTGTCCTTTGCGGCACTGGCCCTCCGTTCTAAGCGTTCTTTCGAGCTCGTTTTCAAATTTATGGGTTATGCCCGCCCTTTCGAGGGGAGGTTTCAGAACTTACTCGTTCCACTTTAACACCACAGGTTATAGAGTCTATGATCCTTTCCTTTAGTTCGATTTAGCAAAGGTTTGTTATATCATGATTTACGACCTTTTTCGGGTGCAATCGGGAACTTTGATTACTTAAGACAATTTATAACCCTTTTCAGATCTCGAAGTAACATGGTGTTAAAAAATTTAAATTTATTTTTTTTTTATTTAATTTTAAACTTAATTTTTTATTAAATTTACTCGATCTTATTTTAATTTAATTTAATTTTTTTTCTTTTCTTTCTTAGAGCAGAGTTCATTCAGTATGAGAGAATTCACAACATTTCTTCCTTTTAATACACATTCACAAACACACGTTTAACTATAGGAGTGTGTGTTAATAATTTTGTTATTTCAAACACACGCATGCGCACACGTATAACGCGGTGCGCGGTTTGAATACTTTTTTATTTTGTTTTTTTTTATTTGAGTTTTGTTATTTGCCCTTTCTTTCTTGCTTTTATCATTGTTTTTTGTTCTTTCTTTCTTGCTTTTATTATTATTATTATTATTATTATTATTATTATTATTATTATTATTATTATTATTATTATTATTATTATTATTATTATTATTATTATTATTATTATTATTATTATTATTATTATTATTATTATTATTACTATTATTATTATTATTATTTTTATTATTATTATTATTATATTATTATTATTATTATTATTGTTGTTATTATTATTATTATTATTATTATTATTATTATTATTATTATTATTATTATTATTATTATTATTATTATTATTATTATTATTATTATTATTATTATTATTATTATTATTATTATTATTATTATTATTATTATTATTATTATTATTATTATTATTATTATTATTATTATATTATTATTATTATTATTATTATAATTATTATTATTATTATTATTATTATTATTATTATTATTATTATATATTATTATTATTATTATTATTATTATTATTATTATTATTATTATTATTATTATTATTATTATTATTATTATTATTATTATTATTATTATTATTATTATTGTTATTATATTATTATTATTATTATTATTATTATTATTATTATTATTATTATTATTATTATTATTATTATTATTAATATTATTATTATTATTATTATTATTATTATTATTATTATTATTATTATTATTATTATTATTATTATTATTATTATTATTATTATTATTATTATTATTATTATTATTATTATTATTATTATTATTATTATTATTATTATTATTATTATTATTATTATTTTTATTATTATTATTATTATTATTATTATTATTATTATTATTATTATTATTATTATTATTATTATTATTATTATTATTATTATTGTTATTATTATTATTGGTATTGTTATTATTATTATTATTATTATTATTATTATTATTATTATTATTATTATTATTATTATTATTATTATTATTATTATTATTATTATTATTATTATTATTATTATTATTATTATTATAATTATTATTATTATTATTATTATTATTATTATTATTATTATTATTATTATTATTATTATTATTATTATTATTATTATTATTATTATTATTATTATTATTATTATTATTATTATTATTATTATTATTA
>JABUQX010139251.1:25000-32500 GCA_015478945.1 Trachelipus rathkii | reverse complement strand
TATTATTATTATTATTATTATTATTATTATTATTATTATTATTATTATTATTATTATTATTATTATTATTATTATTATTATTATTATTATTATTATTATTATTATTATTATTATAATTGTAGTTATTATTTTTATTATTATTATTATTATTATTATTATTATTATTATTATTATTATTATTATTATTATTATTATTATTATTATTATTATTATTATTATTATTATTATTATTATTATTATTATTATTATTATTATTATTATTATCTTGGTTATTATTATTATTATTATTATTATTATTATTATTATTATTATTATTATTATTATTATTATTATTATTATTATTATTATTATTATTATTATTATTATTATTATTATTTAATATTATTATTATTATTAATATGTTTATTTATAAACTTTCTTCTTGGTTCATTTGTACAGAGATATTAACGTGAGGATGAAAAATGGATACATTGTACTCTAGCTCAACGTGAGTTGCGATTTGCTAAATTTCTTTGAGCCTATTGTTAACAAAAATATTTTTATTTTTTGCCTTTCCTGACATGAGCTATGAAAAAAATATTTGTTCATCTATTTTTTGGTTTTTTATCTTTTTTTTTTTTATATATATATATATATATATATATATATATATATATATATATATATATATATATATATATATATATATATATATATATATATATATATATATATATATATATATATATATATATATATTTATAGCCCCCATATCTTTATATATATATTTATATATATATATATAATTCTCTTTTTTGTGTTTGTCTGTATTGGTTGGCTTGTTGTATGCAGTATGTAATAATCGCATTACACTTGGTGAAACGTGCTTTAATATTTTGTATATACCTTTCCTTTTTGGTGTTTTAATTAAAATATAAGATTATGACAAGGTCGAAGGGAGCAAAAGGGCCTAGTCCCATGAGAATTTCCAATTCAGGGGCATCGAAAGAGGAAGGGTCCATTCGGAACGAAAATACCAAAAGAAAAACGACGACGGCAACAGACCTTCTGTCTATCCCGGAGTCTACATCAGAGTTAGGTAGCAACAGCACTGTTGAGAACATATCTGATTTGAATAATGTGGATTCGACGGACACAAAAGAGCTCAGGGACTCGAAACGAGTTCGTTTATCTCAAAGGGCTCGTCTCAGTCTTGCCTCTACCGAACTTGAAGATTTATTATCAGCTCCTGAGGCCTCTTCAGCGTCTATTTTCACACTTAGTCAATTATTAAACGACATCAGTTTAAAACTTGACGAGAGTGACAAGATCATTCAAGACTCCTTGAACGGTTCATTATTCATTGCAGACGATACCGAATGTTTTAAAATTCAAAGGATGATCAGAGAACAAATAAATCGTGCTGATGAATATCTGAACTCTATGAAAAAATCTAATAAAGGTTCATGTACTTCTTCCTCAACGAGGAATTCTTGTTGCTCTAGGAACAACCATAACTTCGGTCTTTTTAGGCCTCCTACTAAAAAGCTACCACTATTTGATGGAAATTCACCTTGAATTTCAATCATTATGGAATCATTTGAGTCAATAGCAGAAGGTCACGGTTATAAGGACAATATTAAATTGGAACTTCTTTTCGACTGCTTAAGGGGTAATGCCTTGAAACTTGTTTCCGGATACTCACGGGTCGGAGAGAACTACCAGATTGTTCTGAAGCAGCTCAAAAATGATTTTGGTAACAAAGCTAAGGTCATTGAGGCGCTAATTTTGAAATTATGTGGACTGTCTTCCCCTGAATATAATCATGAGGATCTGTATAGATTTAAAGCAGATTTGTTCTGCTATGTAGAATCCCTTAAGAATAAGGAGATGATTGGTGATTGTAAGAGTTGCTCAATCATTCTAGGTTCCCTCCTAGCTCAGAAAATACCCCAGGAGATAAAGGACAAAGTACCCTGGGGCAAGGCCAAAGAAAATTGGACTCTAGACTTTCTCGTGGAGATGGTAGATCAAGCCCTCTCTTTTTTGGAAGCATCTAGACAAATTTCTTCCGAAACCAAAGGAGCTAAGGAGACCAGGGAATCATCTAAAGGAAGTAACACTTCACAACAATCACCAACAAACAAACAGATGTCCACAGCCCAACCGAAGGCTTCAACAATTTTGACTACTACGGGAACAAAATCCCACTCTACGAAACAACCTGCTCAAAATGCGGCCCCCACCAGTCAGAATACTGGGGATAAAGTCATAATATGTAGATTTTGTAAAGGACCGCATTATCCTTCGGAGTGTGTCTTGCTTCCGACACCAGAATTGAGACAACAGGTTGTTAAGGCCCAAGGTTGGTGTGAAAGGTGTTTGGCTCAGAACCACACCACCTCCAATTGCAAAAACCAAAGGCCTTGTTTTAAGTGTCAGGCAACAGATCATCATGTAGTGTTCTGTCGTCAAAATGGAAACCAAAGCCAGAGGGCAAACGTTTCCCCACAGACACAACCCACGTCTCCTCCTCAGGAGACTTCGAGTGTGACAACCCTCCTCTCAGCAAATAGAGGAGTTGCTTTACCATTAGCAGACTTATCTGTTTATAAAGGAGACAAGACTATACTTGTAAGAGCGCTTTATGATCAAGCCTCGCAACGCAGTCTCGTATCTCGCTCGGTGGTGAGCATTGCAATGTGTTCCTCACTCCAAAATTCGTATAGCTATTAACGGCATCAATCAAAATGGCCCCGCCATGTTGCGTGATGTCGTGACTTTAAAAATTAAGACGGAAGATGGCACCATTCCCATCTCTGCTATCGTTGTTGATCACCTTCCCACAGATATTCATATCCCTGGATTGGTCAAGACAACAAGGATGCTACGTAGACATCATGTCAAATTAGCCAACCCTTATCCCACTGGAAATACCGTGACAGATATAGGGATTCTTCTTGGCTCGGACGCTCTTCCCCGATTTTTGAAGTCATATGAGACTTTCCGCGGAATCAACCTGATGGTTACCAACGTTGGAAAATTAATTTGGGGGGAATTACCCTTTGTTTCCAGCAATTCTGAGTCACAGGTTTCGGTCGTTTCAACGTATCGGGCCGAAGTTCGTCTCTATGACGATTTTAGACCCGAAACAATCCCCTTCAACAAGGAGCACCACCCCTCCTCCACAATAAGCGAAGAAGAAATCGGAGCGGAACATCTTCCGTCCGAACTTAGCAATGAAGAGGAGGTGGAGAAACAGCAGTTTCCTTCCAGTGCACCCGAAGAAGAAGAAGGAGAGGAAGCTTCATTCCCCACTGAGGATTTAGACCGACTGTGGTCTCTATCACAATTGGCATCCTACCAAATGAACGATTCACCGAGACGGAAAAACAATTTTAGAGTCATTCCGGGAAAACCTCACCTTGTGGGAGACAGCCACGCAAGGAGCCTCTCACACCCTCACACCTACTCGTGGGTTATAAGCTTAACACTCTTCCTATTCCAGAAGAGCTTTTAGAGTCGGACACTACTTACCGGGACCCGGTTAAATTAAATAAAAGGTATCGGTACACGCTTTCGCTTATTTCCAAATTCCAGTGTGCATGGAGTAAGGACTATTTACTTAATCTTAAGCAATCTTGGAATGTTTCTGGCCATCCTAACATTGCTATCGGTGATGTAGTCTTGGTGGAGGATGATTGTCCTCGTTTGAAATGGAAATTAGGCATAGTAAAAACCCTTCACACTTCTCCTGATGGGTACGTCCGATCAGTTTCATTAAATACAAAGAATGGGGAGATCACTCGAGCTATAGTGCATCTATACCCTTTAGAAATCCATTCTAATATTTTTAATTTAGATGACGCGTCCTCTTTAGAGGAACCTACCTCGACATTGGGTTCCCAACCGGAGAGAACTACACGTCAAGCTCACATTCTAGCGAAACAACGCATTAAGGCTATTCTTTCAGATGAAAAATAGTTGAACCTTTTTTTTGTCCTTAACATGGGAACATACAAATGTTCTACAATTAGACATTACGTACACTGCGCAGTAACGTCTTTTATCTTGTGCTCCATAGACACAACTGTAGAACTTTTATCTTGGCTTCCTTGTACTCGGGGGGAGTTGGATGACATTTGCGTTAAACATGGTACAAACCTAATATTTTAAGCTCGCTGTAGCCTACAAACCTTTCGAAGCTTTCAGGGCAATTGTAGGACGTTCATTTTTTTTATCATATCTCACTTTAAGAACTGAATTATCCTAAAACCCCTTCTTGTTAGTCACGTTTCCCTAGACGTTTGGATGGGCGTATGACGCGATATGATTACGTCGTATGGAGAAATTCCTGGGACTTTAAAGAGGTGATAACCCCTTTTATATATTTCCCTTGAATATGAAGGAATGACAATCTCTTTTTTCATACTCAACCATCCCTTTCTTTTCGGGGAGTCGAAGGGGCGTTCCCAGAGACCACGTCCCCTTCGAAGGGGGGTATTTATTGTTGGTTGAGCTAAACAATTGTTATTCTTTGAATAGTCTACTATCCAAACAATTCAAAGGGTTAGATTAGCACGATGGAAACGGAGTATTCAGTATCTTATAGGCTATTCATCATTTGAGAATTTAGAGCGTCCTACAAACGCGACTGAGACTTTAATGGGTTGAGGTTACAGGGGTTGTATCTTAAGTAAACCATTTTTTTTGTCATCCATATCTCCCGGAAGAATGGAGGCCTTCATATTTTTCTCTTTTATTGCAATACTATAAACATAGTCTTCAATAAACCTTTTTTTCCCCTTCTCTTCGGTGGGAGCTTAATGTCGACGATTTTTCAAATATCGACCATTGTTTTTTTTTATTTTTAGTGTTGCTGTTCTTTTTCGTAGCACTATAGCTTCAATCTCCCTTGTTTCATAATGGGGATGTATTTGTTGTTACATTCTCTCATGTCCAGCAGGACCGGGAGTGGAGGTCATCCCTCATTCACCAAAGATTGCAACACCTTGGTACTAATGCCCTAAAGCACTCCTTCTCTTCTCCTTTTTAGTCGCATGTGGATCCCCTTAATGATCGCATTCGCTGCTTACACGGTGTATCCTTGTTTTGGTGCTGTGTTTGTGTTTTGCCTTTGTCTCTTCAATCTTATTTGAAGCAGAGGCCTAATTACATTTTTCAATCTTTTATTAATTTAGTGCATTTATGTGTAATTTCTAATTGCATGTTGTAAATAAGGTGATCTATAATTGTGCTTGCTGGTAATTCGAGTTCCGTAAGTATGTCATAGTGTGGGTATGAATCATAGTGAGCTGAACTTCGAGGTAAGCTCTTCATTCGTTGGTTTATACACACGAGATTAATTATTTGTATTTGTGAAGAAACAAACATTCTCCTACTGTCAATATTAAAGTAGCTTTTAGATGAAATTTGTCTCTTCAGTTTCATCTAATAGAGATACATCAGACACTCCGCTTTCCTGTATCTTTAGCCTTTGCTTGCTTTTACCTATTATTTCCTTCTGAAGGAATCTTGGGAATTTTCTGTACATTTCCAAGAGGGTTCTTCCGCTTTGTAGTGGAAATTGGTATACATATGTGTGTGCATGTTTCGTGTACGCCTGTATGTTTAGCAAAGAATTCCACTACAAAGGGGGAGGGGCAAAGGAAGCCTTCCTTCTTCACACTACAAAATTATATTCGTAATTTTATTATATCATTTATTTTTTGTACCACGGCATTTATATCTATTATTTGGTGTTTGTTTGTGTGTGCTATCCTGTAAGAAAGCCGTACCTACATGTGGATTGTATATACAACAAACAGAAGTCGATTTACTCCTTAACTTTATAAAGAAAAAAAGGGGGATTGTAAAATTAGAGAGAGGGAGGGGGCTGCATACCCTTTAGTCGCTCAATATTCCCCCCATTTTATCGTAGGTTAAAAGCAAAACTCGACAGGTGGGGAGGTTAGATTGGGTGGTTTGATTTACTGATTTACTGATTTACTGTTTTAGGTTATTTAAAAACGAAATTTTTTACGGTATAAACATGAAAAGCATAGAAATTTTAGTAAAAATTATATTTAAAAAATAAATAAATTAAAATAAAAAATAAAAATTTGAGTAAATTAAAAAAAAATTTAATTGAAAACAAAAATTGAATGTAAAATGAAACTTATTAAATAAAATAGCAAACGAATGTTTACTGACTCAGCACCACACAGGATCCAGCATCGGTTTCGGTACCAACTCTGTTTCCTTCTCAGTCTGCTTTCTCTATCCTTCCTCCTTCCTCCTTCCTCCTTCCTCCTTCCTCCTTCCTCCTTCCTCCTTCCTCCTTCCTCCTTCCTCCTTCCTCCTTCCTCCTTCCTCCTTCCTCCTTCTTCCTCTTCTTCCTCTTCTACCATGCACTCTGTGCAGTTCTTTAGAGGACATTTCCCCTCTGTGTGGTCCCCAGACACCCATTACGAACTTATAACCCTCATATTCGAGATCTACGGGTTCGATAATATATATATAAAGACACCAATACTGTATTATTATACAAATATTTACTAACTCGGACCGCACCGGAGCTAGCATCGGTGCCGTTGTCAACTCAGACTCCCCTGACTCATACTCCCTCTCTGACTCCCTCCTTCTTTGACTCCAACTCCGACTCCTTTTTCCATTTCTCTTATGCATTTCGTTCATTTTTTCTGGAGACCCTCCCTCCAGGGGAACCCTAGACACCCCTTGCGATCTTGAAACCCTCATATTCGAGATCTACGGGCTCGATAACAAATATAAAGATACAAATATTGTATTATTACACAAATATTTAATAACTCGGCACCGCACCGGAGCCGCTCTCCAAATTTCAGCATTCTACGATCATTTCAATTTTTAGGGGGGAAGCGCCCACTTCGGGAGGCACACGGTAACATAACCTCGTCTACGACGAGGTTACGTCATCATATAGCTCACATCCAAATTTTAGCCCGATACGATAATCCTAACCCAGGTTTCCATTGCAAATTTGACCTTGACGCTAATAGGCAACAGCCCTTTAGGGAGATCATTTCGACACCAAAACTCGGCGGAAATCAGTTTATCACACCAACTAACAATATACCAAGTTTCAAGCCGATACAATAATTCTATCATAGAAAAAATTGGTTCCGACCAAACGGCTATCAAACTAATATATATATATATATATATATATATATATATATATATATATATATTTTATATATATATATATATATATATATATATATATATATATATATATATATATGTTATATATATTATATATATATATATATATATATATATATATCAAACGTACCTAATATATATATTATTATATATATATATATATATATATATATATATATATTTAAATATTTCACTTTTTCAATATATATATATATATATATATATATATATATATATATATATATATATATATATATATATTTATTTATTTAAACCGGTTTTCTATAGAATGACTCCTTTTTACTTTTTAAATCC
>JABUQX010139251.1:0-17500 GCA_015478945.1 Trachelipus rathkii | reverse complement strand
AAGGGCAGGTTTTGACGGCGTTTGCCCATTAACCGGGTGTCCCAAAATTGCTTTGATATTTGTCCAAGCCCGGCCACGAACGCCCAAGTGTTTCTTCCGCCAGTGTTTTCCTTTAAAAGGGCCGGAAAACCAATAAAATCAGTTAAGATAGGGCAAATTAATCGCCAGTAAAAAAAGGGGGAAAACCCCGGGGACCCTTTGGGGAAGGGCGAGGGAGGCTTTGGAAGCCGTTACTGGGGGCCGGATCGGGGGAAAAGGGGGGGAAGTGAAATTTGAAGGATTTTTTTCCCAGGGGATTGATCAAGGGGAAAAATGGAGGGAAGGTTTTTAAGGAAAGGAATTTCAAAAAATTCTTTAGATAGAAATTTACAAGTAAAAAAGAAGGGGGGCTTATTGGGGCGGATAGTAAAGGGGGAAGGGAATTATTCAGGAAAAGGCGGGCTTCCTTTTTTTTCGGGAAATGGGGTTTGGGGGACCCCATGGTATGGCCGTGGCTTTCCAAACCCCCCCAAAACTTTGGAGGAAAAGTTGTGGGTATGAGGGACCATTTAGGGAATATAGTTTTCGAACGGGAGGGAGGGGATAGCCACGGGAAAAGGGGCCCGCCCACAAACCCCGTCAACTCGGGGGGAAAAGAATGCCCATTCCGGGGGGGGGCCCCACCCCCCGGCCTTCCTCTTAAACGTTTCGTAGAAAATTGTTTTTCCAGGGAGGGGGCTTATGGGGCAAAGGGGCCCCGCCGGGGATTCGGAAATGGGAAAAAAATTTTTTCACAGGGGGAATCATTCCAAAAAGGGCATTAGGGGGGGACCACCTGAAGGGGAAGGGCGGAAAGAACGAGGGATGGAGGAATGGGCCCAAAAAAATTTTTGCGTCCTGGGGTTTAAGGGGTCCAAGGAGGGAAAAAAATTAAAGGGAGGCCGAGAGGGGAATGGGGTCCTTTTTTTTCCAGGTTGGGGGGAGGAATTAGCAAACGGGGAAGAAACCATTTTTTCAAGGAGGGGGAAATTTAAGAGGGGGGAAAGGGAAGATTTTACAGGGAAGGGGCTTGTTTTCTAGAAGGGATGGGTTTTTTTTTTGGGGGGAAAGGGGATGGGCCCAGGAGATTGTCAGGTAAAAGGCGAAAGGGGAACCAAAGGGGAGGTAGGCCCCCGCACTTTCCGTTTTTATGAAAAAAAAGGAAACGCCGTTTTGCTCGTGTTTTCGAAAGGAAGTTAAATTTCCTGGCAAAACACCCCCGAATTTTTCTAGCAAAGGGGAATGAATTTAGGGCCAAACAGTTGACTGTAGTGGGGAAACGAAAGGATTTTTCCATCCCCGAGGGACTTTCTGGGGGCAAAACCCTTCTTCTTAAGCTGAATGAACCAAAGGGAAATAGAAACAAAAGCAGATTTTTCGAAAGCAATGAATTAAATCACGTGGGAAATAATCCAAACGGTGAGTCGAAGAAAGGGGAAATAAAACCTTTTGCTTTCCTCCCGATTCCAAAACGATTTAAGCCTCCCTACCTTATCGGGCCCAAAGAAGGGGTCGAAGAAGGCGGGGTTTTATCCCCAACCCAGGAGGGGGGAAAAAGGGGGCAAAATCATTTCCCAATTTATTTTAGTTTACCCTGAATTGGAACGCCAAGGGGCCCCCTCGAAAAGCGAATCAAAGTGCCGAAAAAAACCGCATAGGGTAGGATGGAGATGTTGAAAAGGGGCTGGTGGGAGGAGGAAAGTATTGAGACGTCCTGAGGGGAAGAACAAATCGCCTTTCCCTCGAGGTTTTTTTTGCAAAGGGATTTACTCATTATTAGGTACTCACTTGTGAAGTCGGTTGCCGTGTAAGTATATCCGAATTGGAGTATAGTGGGTGGAAAAAAAACCAGGGTTCGTGTGTTTTCAAAAAAGATTGTGGCTGTGTGAGGGGGGGACGAATTTTTTTTTCGGAAAAAAATTGTGCCTTTATCAGAGACAGTAAATTCTCAGCAACACACGAGTATGTCGTTTTGAGAAAATTTGCTGAATGATTTTTCGGGCCGTTTCCTTTATTTTTTTTTTTCCCCCACGCTAAATCGGGTATGCGCACCGAACCGCACCAAAACCCATTTTTTCCCAGTTGTTATTTGAACATTGAAATCCCCCCTAAAATGAAAAGGGGTTTGAACCCTGGGTGCAGGACATGCGAATACAGTGTGTTACAAAACCCCAGGGTTCTTCGTTGAGAAAGGAAAGGTAGATATTTTCAACAAAGCTTGAAAAAAAAAAAAACATTTTTTCTTTCTGGTTAGAGGGAAAACAGGTTAAAGGCAAGGAGGCCCAATGCCCCAGAATTTTTAATTTTGTAAAGTAGGAAAAGGGGAGAAAAAGTTTTTAAGGCCATAGGAAACAAATCGGAATTAGGGAGATCGATTTCACCCAGACTTTAAAACCAGGGATGTTGGTTTTATTTTTAAAACCCCCATAGGGGCAAACCCATAAACTCCCCACCCTTTTAGAACGGGCAAAAATTTATGAAATTAAAGTTGTTAGGATTGATACCATTTTTAAACGAGGGGGTTAGAGGGAAATTTCTAGCCAAGACCTTGGAAAGGTCTTCCAGGACAAAAGAACAAAAAATTAGGGGGTAGGGGAAGTTAGAGAAGGTGGGTTCCAAACGGGGGGAAGGGCAGAGGGGAGTTGAGGGGGGCTTTAAGCCGCGGGGGACTGGGGGATTGGGGTTCTTGAAGTCAAATAGGGGGAAAGGCCCGGGGGCCACCTTAACGCGGGGGAAAATCTTTGCAAAATTCCAAACCAAAACACAAACCCCCAAACCCCCCCAAACAAACAACAAAACAAATATTATATAATATTATATTATATATTTATTATATATATAATTTTATAAATATTTTATATATATTATGATTATATATATAATATAATAATATATAAATATAATTGAATATTATATTATTATATATATATTTTAAAAATTTATATATTATAAAAATTATATTAGTATAAAATATATATAATATAATATAATATAATATATATATATAATATATATATAATATTTAAATTATTATTTATATTATAATAATATATATATTTTATAATATATATTTATATATATGTATTTTTAATATAATATAGCAATATATAATTTATTTAATTTCTGAATTTACGAGATAGAAAATTGAGAATTATTATTAACTAAAGATAACAAATGATAAACTAATATTATTTATATATAATATTATAATATATATTTAATAATAATAATATATTTTTATTTTAATCAATATATTTTTTATTATATAAATATATATATATAGTAGTTAATTATTATTATATTATATTATTATTATTATAAATATTATTATATATATTATATAATTTATTATTTAAATTTATAATAATTTTAATATTATTATTATTATTTATATCCTACGACATACTATAATAAATTTTAAATAGTTTTTTAAATGTAATATTTTATGTCACATTCAAATACATATTAATATTATTAAGCTTACTTTATTTATACTAATAATCAAATTATTAAAATTTTTTACAAAAGAGAATAGCTGGAGATGTTTTGAATATAGCACACATAATAATTATTTACATTATATTTATATAATAATATTAATTGAGATATTGTAATTTTAATTAGGATTTATATATATATTTGTATATATTTAATTACATATATTATTTATTTAATTATATATATATATTTTTAATTATATTAAACAGAATATGAAAAATATTTAATTTATATTATAATTAATATAAAGATATTTATTTATTAAACTTAAATATGAATAATTTTTTTTTAATCATCATAGTTCGATAATCTTTAAAATATAACAAATTATTTCATTTTATACTAATATATTAGTAAATTATTATTAAACCAATTAAATATATATATATAAAATAGTAACAAATATTTTACCTCACATTATAGCCACTGATATATTTTATAATAATTATTACTATAAATACTAAAAATAAATTTTATATATAATTTTATATTTATATATTATAATATTATATTATTATATTATATATTTATATTATAATATACTATATATATATTAATATTATGAAATATATAATTTTTATATATATATATATTAATTTATAATAATATAATATGTTAAAATTTTATTAATTATTAATAAATATATATATATATAAATTAATAATATATTTTATATTTTTTATATTATATAATTAATTATATATTAACATTTTGAACTCGTAATATCATTATAATAATAAAACTAAAATCCATGCATTAAATTATAAACAATATTCAATAAAATATGACACACGCATGTAAATTAAATTATACAATATCCTAAAATTTTCTATAATAATTATATAATATAATAATAATATATCATATTATATAATTATATATATATTGAGTAATATTATTTAAATAATATTAATTATATTATTATTATCTAAGTATTATAAATTTATTATTTTTCCAATCGCTGTACTTATATCAATTATTACAACTATAATGTCACTTACATCCCACAGTTCTTACAACTTTATCATTTACATCCCTATTTATTATTATAATTTAATTAATTTAAATAATATATTATATACAAAGATAAAGGAAAATGTCGGACCTAATATATAAGCTACTTACTTAAATAATATATATTAATATATATATATAATATTATATAATTTATTAAAATTATTAAATTTATTATATAGATATTATATTACTTACTTAATATATTGATATTTTTATTCAACATGTTGACTTAGTAAATAACTAACCCCGTGAATCCAATAACTCATTAATTATACCTATATCTAATAAAATAACATATACTATATAAATTAAGGGTTTTTCGTATTTAATATTCAACTACACTCTATCGCTATAGCTAGTTGATATTAAATCTTATTTTTTATTTTTACTGTCCTTCACTATTCTTAAATCCTCATCACGCAATCCTTACGAGCTAATATATTTTATTATTATATATTTATATAAATATAATATAGCTATTATTATAATAAGTATATATAATATTAATATATATTATTTAATTTTTTCTACTTCCTCCGCTATTATTATATTTAAACTTGGTGATAAGGAAAGACAAAAACCAAAGCTTCTTTTTTATTTTAGCTTTCCTAGAGGAAATTTTGACTAAAATGTTCTAGAATGGAAAGGGGAGAAAGTAAAGGAAAAGACAGAAGTTTTGTGCATTGTTTTAGTTTTCTTTTTAAAATTTTCTTCCCACACACCAAGTTTTTCCTCTAAGTTTATTTGTGCTAAAGACCATAAATTTCTTAAGGAAGAAATTAATATTAAATTAATAAAATAAATGAAGATAATTAAATAGGTTATAATAAATTTAATAATTTAATAAAGTAAAATCGATTTAAGTTTTACTTTAAATTAATAATAATTTTTTTTTAAAGATAAAAAAATAAAAATAATAAAAAATCAATTTAATAATTTTAGATTAATTTAATAAAAAATTCTTTAATTTAAAAAAATGATTCATTTTTGAAATGATGTTAATATTCTGCTAATGTGCACCTTCAAAATAGAGTTTAAAAGGCAAGAAAACTTAATTTTGGGAAAATGTTTTTAATTTTTTCATCTTTTTTTTTAAATATTGTAGGCTTTTTTAAAATCTTTCATAGTCTTAAACAAAATATATTTTTCTATTTTGAATTTTATATCAGATTTCTAATTTTAGAGCGGGATTGATTTTTTTCCAAATATTTATTTTTAAGACTTTTTGGGGGAACCCCCATTAGCCCCCCCCCACGTAAAAAATGGAAAACAATCATTTTTCAAAATTCGGAAATTTTTATCTACAACCGCCGAATTTTTTTTTAAAAGTTGTTTTACCCTACCAAACTGTATAAAGGTTTTTGGAGACCCATAATTTTTTTCGGGTTTGTTTCTCGGGTTTTTTTTTAATGTGATTTTTTTTTTTTCTGTACTCATTTTTTGTTTTCTCTAAAAGAATTTTCCAAATTTTTGTCAAAACAGTCTACGTTTGGGACATTGTTTTTTTTTTCGTAATTTTTTCAAAAATATTTTTCCCAGATTTTTTTTTCGAAAAAAATTTGGAAACTTTCAAGAAAGATAAAATTTATTTACATATAAAATTTCATTCTTTACTTAAGCAAATCAATTATTATTATAAGTATCTCAGAGTTTTAAGAAAGTTTTTTCTTGTTTGGCTCAGCCGGTTGTCCCCAAATTTTCCAAACCCATTTTTTGGAAATAAAAGGGAGATGGGGAAAAAAAAATTTTGCCGAAAATTAAATTTTTTTTTTCCTTTGTTTCGGGGTGGGCGGAAAGGAATTGAAACAACAATCTTTCCAGGGGGGGGGGGGGGCGCCCCAATTGTAGTCCGAATTTGTAGAGGGGCCAACATTTTTTTTTTAACTTAAATTTAAAAAAAACTTTTCTTTTTTTATGTATTTTAACAAATTAAAAAGTAGAAAATAAATCTTATAGAATAAAAATAAAATTTTTGGAAATTTATTTAATTAAACAGTAGAAATATAAATCTTGAATAGAATAATAAAAATTTTAGTTTAAAGTAAAGGAGACAACGAAAAAAAAAAAGGGTCTATTGTCTTCCGGCGAGAAAGAATATAACCAGTAGACTTCTGGAGTCGAAAGCCATAGTGTTGATCGAAAAGTAGAATAAAAAAAAGAAAAAAACAAAATTTTTCTTGTCCCAAAACATTTGATAAAAATTACGATTTACGATTTAAACTTTTAAGTTGAATCAGACTCTGTGCAATTCTTTATTTCTTAAAACTAATTTTTTTTTTTTAGTAACTCTATATCCGATCAATAACACTTTCCCCCAATTTTCACGAAAGGGCTTATTTTAGGTTGGGGGCGAAAGATAAAACGCCACCCCTTTGATTTTTTAGCTTAAAATCAAATTTTTTTTTGTATTACTTCTAAAAAAAAAGGAAAAATTTTTTTTTTGATAAAATATTTTTTTGAAAAAATTATTTTTTCTGGGGAAAAAAATTTGTTTTTTCCCCAAAAAGGAAAAAAAACAACAAAAATCCCCCATGGTATGGCAGATATAAAAGGGAATGGTGAGTTTCTTAAGTATAATTAAAAAAAAATTTGTGCCGTTTCTCCCCCCTCCCAGGGCTCATATTAAAAGATTCCTTCTTTGGAAAAAAAAATTTTTTTTTTCAGTCCAATAAACTAAGGAAAAACAGGGCGGAGTGGGAAAAAAAAAAAAATGAGCATTTATTTGATGCAAACAGTCATATATCTTACATTTTACACAAAAACATTCCGCACAATAATAAAAAACCCATTTGGCGGTTTTCTTGAGAAAATTGGCGGAGTGCACCAGACAACCGTTTTGAGCAACACCAAGGGGGAAACCTCAACAAACCAAAATGCCGAAAACCCGTAATAACGTAAATATTGGAGGTACATTGGGGAAACCATTTACTTATGGGGGGCATTTTTTTCAAAGTTGAAGGGTCATTTTTCGGAAAAAAATTATTTTCCGGCTAATTGCATAACGGGAAAAAAAAAAAATTGGTTCAAAAAAAAAACTCCCAAGGGTTTTGAAAAAATTTTGAAAAATTTTTGGGGAAATAATATAAATCAGACAAACTGGATACCCAGGGGACCACCAGGGGGAAAACCCCCCCGGGGGGGGGGAAAAAAACGAACAAGAAATCACCCGTTTTTTTAGAGGCCACAAACAGGGCTTAAAAAGGTTTTTGGTGGTTTTTAATCAGGGGGGGTTCAAATTGGGGGGCTGATTATTTCCCGGGAAATTTTGGGAATGCCATTTTTTTTTTTATAGGGGCTGGGTGGGGAAAACTGGGGGGCCAAGGGGGCCCCCAAAAAGGGCCAATAATTTATTGGGGATCCATCTTGGAGCCCCTTATTAAATTTGATTTTCAAAGAAAAAACTCCCTTTTGTCAAAAATGTGGGGAAAATTACTTTCGTTTTGGAAATTGTTGTAATTAAAATTTAGGGGGGTTTATATTTCCACATTCCGACCAACATTTCTAATTATATTAATTATTTCAACAAAATTTTCTTTCGACAGGGGTAGGGATTTCCGGGCAAGAGTTTAAAAAAGAAAACGTAAAAACAGTGGAATACTTGTTTCTTATTTATTTTTTATTTTTCTTAGTTTTTCCCCACTTAATTTTTTAAATTTGCGAACTTTTTTTTTTATGGAAAACAAAAAATTTGTTTTCTTTTTTTTTCTTTAAACCCAAGCGCTAAATAGTTTAATAGGGAAACCCACCACCAGCTTTCGATTTTTAAGTATTTTTTCAAAAAATAAAACACCCCAATCTTTAATTTCATTTGAAACCATTGATTAATCTTTAACTAAACGTTTTTTTAAACCGGGGTCCCCTCTAACAAGAATCTTGCGGAAGGGAAAAAGGGCTTGGGGGACAAAAAAATAAATGGGGCAGGGGCCATAACCCAGCATAACACAAGGAGGTCTTGGGGAAAACTTTTGGAGGCAAACAAGGGAGGCGGGCACCCCCCCAACCCATTTTTTATCCTCCCGCATATGGTTTGCCCTTGGACATTATTTATGCCTCCCCTCACATACAGCAAGGGCGGTGAAGCGGGGTACAACAATTCTAGCTGATCGCACTTCTCATCCACAAAAAAAAACAATAGGTCCATAACAAGCACGAGCCTATTATTAAAACGACGCAATAAAAAAAAGGACCATGCGTTCGAAATTCCTGTAAAAAAGATCGCATCTCAAAGAACACCAAGAGAATTAGCTTGTCACCCTGACTCTAACGATTGGCATGTTTGCTACAAAAGGGGGGAGGAACTAGATACAGTCCCCTGAGATAGCGGACGAAACTACAAAGCAAAAGGTGCTTATCTCGGCGCAAGGGTGGCAGCGTGAATTACAGAGTAGTATTTTAAGTCAATGAAAGAAATCATCCTGCTATATCGTATTTTTTTTCTCCCTTTCATGTTTGAGGAATTTTTAGGTGGCTTTCTTTTGAGGGGTGGGGGTGCCCAATAATCTACCTCGCGTGCCCATTCCTACCTTTCCAACCCCCACCCTTGCCATTAGCTTCAGAGCACCGACACGCCATCGTAGCTATTACACAAGGGCAATTCAATTTTCCGAGAATAGTCCTCCAGCCACCTAAGAGCGGCAGGGGGTGAATTATATTTTTATTCGAACCCAGAAATAATTGTTGCCAAATTTCCGGGAAAAAAGGCTATTTTCCACCCCCTTCATCAAACAAACTGGGAGAGGGGGTAATACCGCCCCATCGCCGGGAATTGCTTTCAAACCCCAAAAATTATTTTCTCAAGAGAGCTTATTGTTTAAAACCCTTGTGATTTTCCAAAGCGGGTTAATTCCCAAAAGTTAAAAAAGGAACATATTTAAAAATGCAAATACACCTTTTAGAGGAAAATTGGTAAGGGTAAGAGTAGTTTAAGGATCTTTGGGGGGCTGGGAGGGGTTTTTCCTTTTGGGGCATTAGGATTGAATATTATGAGAGACAAATCTGCGATCAAGATTAAAGAGAAGATTTTTGAAGAACTGCTTTCCACTTTATTGATATAAAATTAGAAAATCAAAATAAAAAAAAACAGTCTGAAGAGAATACAAAATGGGGAGGTAAGGGGAGCAAAGATATTTGAAAAAAAGTGTTAGAGGCGATGTTTTTGGGGCAAAAAGGTGTCATAAAATATTTTTTTTGTACTGTTTGGAAACCCTAATGGGTGGAAAAACAAAGGCTTACACTTCTTCGTTTTTTTTGTTTTCAATGGTAAAAAATAGGGTTAGGGTTTTTTTGGGCTTTTCATTTTTTTTTTTTCCAAAAATTTTAATTTAATTTTGTTGGCAAACACGATTTTTCGGGTCCTGATAACGAAAATATTTTTTTTTTTTCAAGGCTGGGGGGGTAATTAGGAGGGGAAAGAATTTTCCCCATTTTTTCCCTTTTCATATTGCCCCCCAAAACCCAGGGGGTTTTTTTTTTTTTCTCTAAATTTTTTTTTTTTTTTCTAGAAGGGCTTGTATGCACCCCCCCAAAAAAATAGAAAAAAAAACCAAAGGCCACAAATTTTAACTAATTGAAATTTTTAGTGGAGGGGGGAAAAATGATTTAGGGAAAATCCCGAATTGATTTTTCGGGGGAGGAGTTCTCGGAATAGGGCAAAATTTTACAAAGATAGGTCCCATTCCCAAAAGGAGGGGAGTTAGGGCATAGAAAGAAAACTTTAAATACTGCCCCCCACCAAAACCGGATTAAAAAATGTGAACAAAAAAAAAAATATGTTTATTGGGACCAAAGGTTTTGGGAAAGCTTGTTGGTGGGGAGGGGAAAAGGGAAATTAAAAGATTCAACAGTGAAAGATTCTCCTTCAAATCCATATTAGTGATTTGGTAATATTTTTAGCAAATTTTGGAAAAAAAAGTAAAAAGTGGGGGAAAAAGGGGAGGGGGAAATAGTAGGAATTCCCCAAAAAAATAGGTACCTCAAGGGGGAAGGTTGTTATTTTTTTTGTCCCCAGGTTGTTGATTTTAACAATAACTTAAAGGTTTAAGTTGTACTTTTAAAGGTTTTCTCCATTTATTTTAGTTGGAAAAAAGGAAATAAAAAAAACCCGAAATTTATGGTAATTTCCCGCGGGGCTTCTTTCCTCCCTTGATTTTATCCAAAGCTAAGAGAAAAGGGGGTACCTTAAAAACCACTCATTGTTTTTGGTAAATTGGAAAAACTGTATATTCCAACATTTTCATGTATAATTAAAATGGATAGCCTAATCCTATTTGATTAAAAGGATTAATTTTTATAACATTATCAACTTTCAAAATGTTTTTTTGAAATTAGATCACAAAACTTAAAAAAATAATCAGTACATTATTGGCTAAAATTTAATGGAAGAGTTTACCCAAAGAAAAAAAAAACTCTCCGTTATTTCAGCCCATTTGGAATAGGTATTAAAAAAAAATAAATTAACCCGGGGCGTTACTGCTAATCCTTCTTTATTAAATATCGATTATTTTTTATTTAATTTTATTATTACAATAATTTATTAACATTATTTAATTAATTTAAATTATTATTTATTTTATTTATTATATTAAACTTGTTATATTATCATTAATGTATTGATAGCATTTTATTTTTGTTAGTTATATTATTATTTAATTTATTATTTATTTTAAATTTAATATTTTTTAATTGTTATATTAATTCATATTTATTTATTAATTTTATTTTAGTTGATTAAATATTGATAATATTTATTATTTTATTATTTATTTGTAAATACATTTTTTTTTGTTTGAGCCTTTTTTCTTTCAAAAAATCCAAATGCCTTAATCCTCTGAACAACATAAATAAAAGGGAAACCAGGAATTGTGTTCCTATATTTCTCGAAAGATCTTTTGGAAAAACTTGGGCCTTATTCTGTTGTAACTTTCCTTTGGCCTCTTAAATATATGATGTTCCTATTTGATTAAAAAGTTTTAATTTAAAACTTTTACCCAACCCAAAAAAAATTTTTAAATTTTTACGGGAATATATTCAAACAGAAGAGAAAAAACATGTATGTATTTTTGTTTCCTCAACTGTGAGAAATAAGAAAATAAAAGAAATTTTATTGTCATCAAATTTTTAATCATTTTTGTCTCCTTTTTTGCACAAAAGTATGACGTTGGCATTCGTCCATTTGTCAGGAATGTTCTCGCAGACATTTTCAATTTCCATTTTTGTTTTCTGTATCAAATAAATTTTTTCAGCAGGATAAAAAAAATTTCTTTTAGAGTGAAATTAATTAAAAAAACCCAAAAATTCCAAACTTAATTGTTTTTTTAACCATTTTTTGGAATTTCCATTGATTTCGTTAAATTATTATTTTATTTTTACAATTTTCCTCCATAGAGGCTAAAAAAAAATACAGCACCTTAGAAAAGGAATTGGCCGTGTTAAGATGGGGGATTAAGGGGGGACATTTTTGTTTCTAAAAAACAAAAGGAAAAACTGCAAAAAAACCCCATTGGGGTTACATAGGCACAATTTTTAAATATTTCTGTTAATTAAAAAAATTTAACCTTCTTAAAAAAACTTCTTTGAACAAACTTAAAAACAAAAAGTTAATTAAAACGAAAAATGTTGTAACATTTTCTTTTATAATTAAAAAATTTGCTTTTTTTGTTTTTTAAAAAGTTGAAAATTTTTTTTCACAGAAGAGAGCCCAAATTATTTTTTGAAAGCGATCAAAAAGGGGCAGAAAAAAAATAAAAATAGTTATTAATTTAAGTTTTTCAAAAACAATATACAGATTTTTCATTTAAAAAAAGGGAAACCACTGGTGGACAAGAATTAATTTTCCTACAAAGGCCTGATGGTCTTTTAAAATAAATTTAACATTAGAAAAGGAATTAAAAAAAACTGCAATAACGGGTTTTAATTTATTATTTGAAAATTTTCGGGTTTCTTTAAAAAAAAGGGGGAGGCCAAAAAAATTAAAATGTATTTTCAAGGGGAATTTTTTTTCTTCGTTGGTTCTTAAATTTTCCTCAAAGTCTTTCATCAATGAAGAACCTAAATTATTTTTCTTCTTAATCATCACCAAAGATTTTTTTTTTTTTTTTTTTTTTTTTTTTTTTTTTTTTTTTTTTTTTTAAGTAGTCAAAAAGGTATCCGTTTTATAAATTATTATTAGAGTGTCCTTAAGTCCATTAGTAAGACCAAAGATACCATTTTCAAAAAAATATTTTTTTTTTCAATTATTAAAAAAAAAAATTTTTTATTTGGGAAAATTAGAAAGTCTCTTTTTTTTTAATTGTTTTCAATTTCGATTGCTTGGTAAAAACGTATATTTTAATATATTTCTTATTTTTATTAATACAAAATATTCATCTTAAAAAAACGGTTTGAAAATCAAAGGTCATTTAAATTAAAAAAAAAAAATACAATTTTTGGACTTAAAATACAAAAAAAAAAACTCCATTTTTTAAAAATTATGGTTTATTTTTTTATTTTTCCCCAAAATATTTTCCCGTTGGCTTTTCACTTATTTTATTCCGCCTATTAAGAAATGTAATTTGCTCTTGTAGGGAATTGATTTTAAAATTAAAAAACATTAATCCCAAAGGGGGGGGGGGAACTTTTACTTAACGATTTTAACGTTCTTTTTATTTTAAAAACCCGATTATAATGGGGGGAACAAAAAATGTTTCCACTTGCTTATTAAAAATAGGGAAACGGTAAAATAAAAAAAACATTAAATTAGTGAAATTTCTGCAACTGAAAATATGATTATAAATTAAGAAAAAGAATTTTTCCTTTCTTTTTAACCCCCCAAATAAGCTTCTCCCACCATAAGCCACGCCTACTCCTTAAAGGATTCTTAAAGCTAATCCGTACAAAAAAGCCTGTCCGCATAACGTCAACATTAGATGATACTGAAAAAACATGGATTTTCTAGATATTTCATATGAATGACACAGTGGATTCCAATACAAATATTTTTGAATATATTATTATTAATATATATATTATATTTATATTATATTTATTATAAATTAAAGATTATAATTTTAATCATTTAATATATATCATAAGCTTTATATTTTTAAATTTATTTATTATATATTATAATTATATTTTATATATATAAAAATCATATAATTAATATAAATATATAATATATATGTATACTTTTTATATTATTTTTCTATGACATATTACATATATTAATATTTTATATTAATATTATTATTATATTATATAATATATATAATATATTATAATAATTAATTATATTTATTACCTAATTTTATAATTTTTTATGTATATAATTAGTTAATTTTTAAATTATTAATATACTATATAATATTTAATTTTATATTTAGTGGAAAGATTTGGTATTTTTTCATAAACCATCAACTCCAAAAATTGCTTATGGTGAACAAGATGGTTGCTAATACATTGATCAAAAAACGATACAAAAATTTTGCAAAAAACACATACAATGTGCCGATCGTTCGGTAAGCCATAAATTGGCTGGGTTTCTTTCCATTCATTCTGCCATTGGGTTCAACCTTTGTATAAAAAATAAAAAAAAAAAATATAGATGAAAAAAAAAAAAAAAAAAAATCATGCATAATAAAAAAAAAAAAAATTTCTCTCCATCAAATAAAACTTCCCAGGATGGCTTTTTACAGCAAAAAAAAAGGGAATTACATTTTTTTTTTGGAATCCGGTAAAAAATTAAAATTGAAAAGGTAAAAAAATAAAAAAATAATAAAACAAAAAAAAAATATTAATTTGGTTTAATAATTATTAGGTAAAATATTTTGAATTAAGAGGATGGGGCCTTATTTTAGAGACCCTTGTATTGGTCACTTCGTTTAAAATTAAAGAAGGGACTTTCTATTTTAATCTTTTTTTTTTTGGTTTTTTTATAAAAAAGAAATAAAACCCAAGGGTAATTAACTCCGCAACCGATGGGCAGGAGGGGTTCTCGGGGGGTCTCTCGGGCCTTCCGGGGGGAACTGACGGGGTAGACGGGGTAGGACTTTTCCCCCCCCTCCGGGGAGGGGTCTTTCGAGACCCCCCCGCATTTCTTTGGTTTTTTTGGGGGTCGGCGGGGGGTCCTTCCGCCCCCCCCTCCCCCTTTACGGGTTAATGGGGAACCCGTCCCCCCCTGTGTTTTTTTTCCGCCGTTCGGCTCGGAGCCCCTCCCTAACATATTGCGTTAATTACCTTTAGAAATTATAATGTATAATATTATTTAAATATATATATATATTTATATATAATTAATATTAAATTTTATATATAATTAATTGAGAAAGTTTTTGGCCTGCCTCTTCTACTCATTATATAATATATATTTTATATATTAATTAATATATTTATTAATATATTAATATATATAAATATAAATATTATATATATAATATATTATTAAGTTATATATTATAATTTTTATGTTTCTACCTTTGTATTCCTATAAAAAAAAAAAAATTTAGGGCCAAAAATAATTTTTTTAAATTTTATTTTTATTATTATTTTTTTTTTTACCCATTTTTTCCTATAAACAATTTTTAAAAACCAAGACTCGGAACATTTGCGTGTTTCCTTTTTTTCGCTGAGGATATTGTAGTTTTTGAGATATTGAATTTCTTTTTTTTTATTCGGGAGTTTTTTTACATTTTTTTCCGTAAAATAAAATGTCTACCCAGGGGCAATTCCAAGGGCAATTTATTTTTTTTTCCTTTCCCTGTTAGTATTGTTGTAGTTTGAAAAATTTATCCTTTTGAGGAAAATTTAAAATTTTTGCTTGTGTTTTAAATAAAATACTATTTATTAACCCCTATATTATATATAATATAGTTATATATATTACTTATTATATATATATAAATATATATTAGTTAATTATATAAAAGATTATATATAATATAACTCATTTATGAGAATATCTTATTATAGTATATAAATTTATAATAGATATAAATATATTTATATATGTTGTATATATATTAATATATTATATTATAGATTTAATATATATTATTAATATTTATATATAAATATAATATATATATTTATCTACTAAATATATTAATAAATATAGATCATTCTATATATTATAATATATATTATTATAATATATATAAAGGATTTTATATATAATATATAATTATTTTTAAAACATACGTCTTAACTCTATTGGCCCCCCAACCTCTTCTCCCAAACGGGAAAAAAAAAGGTTTGGGGCAGGGACCTCTTGGGATTTTTTTTGTAACCCCCAAACCACAAGGGCCGGGCAAAAAAAAAAAATTAAAAATTAAAAAAAGAGAATTTGCAAGAAAGTATGTATCGACAGGTTACCGTTTTTCAATGTTTCGTTTTAAGGGGCAGGGGTTAGGCACTCTAGTAAGAAAATTTTTTTTTGTGTCCGTTTCTTTTGTTTTGGTTGAGTGGAGACGCAAATCTAAAATACCATATTAAAGCCGGAAGAATGGAAATTTTTTATATTTTTTTTTCCTGGGGTATACTATATTAATTTTGTCTCAAGTACAGAGAGGAAACGCGATAGAATTAGTTGTGTTTGACGGTTTTCCAAGTTTTGGTTTTGTGTTGGAATTTTTTTTGACGGTCATGCTTTGAAGTTAATGGTTGGTGCTTGGGGATATGTTTGTGGGAAAATAAAAATTCGTTATTTTTGGTTTAAAAATTGGGTATAGGAATTTTTCCAATTAATAATGGGGGGGTGGCGTGGGGAGGGGAAAAATTTGTTGTATAATCTCTAAGAATATTACCAAGTGCTGGGGGAATCTTTTCCTTCTAGGTTCATGGGCCGGGGTTGTTTTTTAATTTGGTTTGTTTATTATTAGGTTTTTTTTTCCATAATTGAAAGATGATTTTTACAATAAAAATCTTTTGGGACCAGGCATTTTTTTTGTTCCCATGGATCAAGATATGTTTTTATTATTAGGACGGGGATTTTTATTTCCGGTTTAGTAGTGGTGGGGATTATGTTTGTATCGGTGGGAAAGGAGGGTTTTCGTTATTAGTTTCCTGGAGGGCCTTCTTTGTTTGTTTTTTACCGGTTCTTCCCAATTTCTGAATGGTTTTGAGGATTTGTTTTGAAATGACGGGGAAAAGGCCCAGGGCCCAAGGGTTTTTTTTATCAACCGTAATTTAAAAAAGATGAGGGGAAGGTGTTCTTCTGTATTTACTGGGGGGGGGTCTTTTTATTTTGGCTTGATACCAAAAGGCTGGTGTTGTTGTTTTTCACAGTTTTAATGTTTGGACCATTTTTCCCAGTTAGGTTTAATTAATTTTCAACCCGTTATCCAGGGCAATCTTACTCCGTGCCCCCTCAATATATATTCGTGAAAACCTATCCTCATAATTTTTTAAAAACCATTTTAAAATTTTTTAATTCAAAAGAAAAAATAAATAAAATAAATAAATACAAATAAAAGAAAATAACAGAAAAGTTAATATAAAGAAACTAGCTTTTTTTGCTTTATGAATTTTATTATATAATATTTAACGAAATTGTCTTTGGTTGTGGTTTCGTACATAACGATTAAAAAGAAAATTGTTTTTAACTGGAAAAATTATTTTTTTCTTTTAAAAATTACATTCAAAAATTTTAAATTTTATTTGGAAAAACCTTTTAAAATTCGTTTTTACACAAAGATCAAAAATCCGATATAATATTACTTACTTTTCACATCTTAAACTTACTATTAATAATGAAAAATATTAATAATAATAATAAAGACTAAGAGAAATAATAAAAAACAGTAATCAAACAATATTTTTATGTAAATCTGAAGTAATAGTAAATTGATAAAATTTCAAATAGTAAAATAATACGTATTTTAATCAAAGATTTGTTTCTATCAACAAAGTTATTTTTTTAATTTAGGTAATTCAATTACAAAAAAAATTTTATTTTAAGGAATATTGTGGGAAGAATTTGGCCAGATGAGGTGTT
>JABUQX010139250.1:22500-30763 GCA_015478945.1 Trachelipus rathkii | reverse complement strand
CCTTAGTCGGAGCCGGAGCCGAAGCTGAAGCGGAGCCGGAGCCGGAGTCGGAGGATGGAGGTGGATCCTGGGGTATATTTTTTATCGGAAAATCTTTTTCTAGGTTAAAAAAAATGTTATCTAAAAGAAAGTGCTGAACAATTTTCATATGGGTGCAGAAACCTTAGTCGGATACGGAGCCGAAGCCGGCAAGAGATCCAGGAGCCGGAGTAGGAAACGGAGCAGCATCTTGGGTATATTTTTTTTTCAAGAAAAACATTTTTTTTTAAGGTGAAAAATATATATTACCAAAGAAGTGCTGAACAATTTTCAAATATGCGAAACGTTAATCCGAGCGGAGCCGGAGCAAGAGCCGAGCTGGAGCTGGAGCCCGGAAACCGGATGCTGAATATAAATTTTTTCAAACAATATATTTTTAAGTGAAAATATATTACCAAAGAAGGGCTGAACAATTTACAAATAGTGCAGAAACCTTAGTCGGAGCCGGAGCCGGAGCCGGAGCCGGAGCCGGATCTTGGGTATAAATTTTTTCAAGAAATATTTTTTTTAGGTGAAAAATATATTACCAAAGAAGTGCTGGACAATTTACAAATAGTGCAGAAACCTTATCGGGTAGCCAGGCGGTCAGGAGCCGGAGCCCGGAGCCGGATGCAGGAGCAAGGTCCAGTCGGATGCTTGGCATGAATTTTTTTTAGGGGGAAATATTTTTTTTAGGGATTGAAAATTTATTGCCAAAAATGCTGAACAATTTTTCAAATAGTTGCAGAATCCTAGTCGGAGCCGGCAGCCTGAGCAGGAGCATGGTATTAATTTTACAGAAAATTTTTTAGGTGAAAAAAATATCATTACCAAAAGACGTGCTCAACAATTCAATATGATTAAAAACACGCATATATAGTGCATAATATATATATATATATATATTATATATAATATATATATATATTATTATACTATATTATATATATATATTATTATATATAATATATTATATATATTTATATATAATATATATATATAATAAATATATAATATATATATATATATATATATATATATATATATATATTAGTATATATATATATATCTATATATATATATATATATATAATATATATAATATATATATATTATATTAATATATATATATATATATATATATATGTAATATTATTAATATATATATATATATATATATATTATAATATATATTATAATATATATAAGTATATTATATATATATATATATATATTATCATATATACATACTATATAGATATATTATATATTTATTATTATTATTTTTACAAACACTTATCCCGCTTATCTGGTATTTCAAATATATTATATATATACTTATATATATATATATATATATAATATATAAAAATATACATATAAAAGAAATAAAAAATATAAATATATATCATTTTTTTTTTTTTTTTTTACAGTTAACCACCACTTCATCGGGCCGCAAGCCCTTGTTCAAGGAAGGGGGCAGGGAAAATAAAACAAGCGAATAACCCCACCCCAAATCCCAGCCTAAGGCAAATCTCTCAGGTTGAGCCGCAGACGTGGGCTTTTAAAGAGAGAGATTAAATTATAGTCTGGAAAAACAGAGAAGGCAAGGCGTTCACAGAACAGAATAGCTGGAAAGAAAGAGCCACCACAACGAACAGTCTGGGTTCTCAATACTCACGCAAAATTCATGCGAGAGGCATGGCACCCTTGTATTTGCGAGGGCGACGCAAATGGAGGCTGGAATTACGAGCGGCCAACTTCCCCTGAGCATCTACCGCTTGTAGTACTAATAGAAAAAGAGATAGTGCGCCAACGTCACGGCGCAGAGATAGAGGGTCAAGAGAGTTTGGAAAGTTAGGGGACATTTATAGTCTCTTAGCTTTAGACTCAACCCTATCCAATAGAAGGGTGAAGCCGGAGCCCCCCCAAATGTGAGAACAGTACTCCATACAAGGGCAAATAAGGCCCTTAAATAACTGGAGAACTGTGCCGAGGAAAAAAATTCCCGCAACCTTAACAGAACTCCAGTTCTTTGAGGCCACCTTAGCAATCATTGAAATTTGAGGTTTCCAAGACAATTTATTGTTTATGTTTAGACCAAGAAATGTTTATGTTATTCACAGGAGAGACGTTTGAGCCGTCGAAAGAAATAGGAAAGTTGGGAGTGTTCTTTTAGAGGAGAGATGTAGAGAAGTTTGAGTTTTTAAAGAGTTGAATTTTACAAAGTTGCGGTGACCCCACCGGAAATTCCCATCCAGATGGACAGGATAGAATTCGGAAAGCTTGAAGACGAAGCAATCTAGAAACAAAAGAGTGAGCAGATTTGAAGTGAGTAGAAGAGTGGAGGGTTGAGTCCTCGGCATAAGAGTGAACAGAAGTTGGAAGTACAGCTGAGGAGATCGTTTGGATGAAAAGTAGGAAATAAAGTTGGAGAATAGAACGAACCTTGCGGAAACACCACAATTACAGGAAAGGAGGAAGAGGTCGCTCCACCAACGAGTGCTGATATAGAGCGATTCGGAGAGAAAATAGACAAAAGAGTAGCAAAGAGAAGGAGTTAAACCCAAAGGAAGGAGTAGAGAGCAGTGCGGTGCGTGGCCAAAACCGGTCAAAAGCTTTGGATATGTCAAGCGCCACCCCGCAAGTCTCCCCATGGTCCCTAAAGGGCAAGACCATAAATCAGTTAGATAGGAAAGTATGCCACCAGTTGACCTCGAGCGACGAAAGCCATACTGATGATCTGAAAGAAGGGAATGAGACTTCAGATGATCCAGGAAATGAGAGTTAAGAAGGGTTTCAAAGATCGTAGATAGAATACAAGTGAGAGCCATAGGGCGATAGTTAGAAGGATCAGAACGGCTACCTTTTTTTCGGGATCGGTTGGACATGTGCGCGCTTCCAACTGAAGAAAAGTATTAGTATTAAGAAATAGAGAGTAGAGTTGAACGAGGACAGAGGCCAGCCAGAACACATCCCTCAAAACACGGGTGGAATGCCATCCGGGCCACTAGCTTTCCTGACGTTCATAGATTCAGGATCCCATGCACACGATCATGTGTTAATCATCACAGGTAAAGACATGGGAAACCTGAGAGGAGAAGAGTAGAAGAGGGATATGCCAGAATCGTCCAGGATAGAGTTAGATGAAAAAAGGAGCCCGAAGAGATGGCTTTTTCAGAAGGAGAGTTAGCAAAAGAACGTCAGGGCGAATAAGGGGAGGAAAGGCAGATTTTCAAAAGTTGTTAGAGATGTTCTTTGGGCAAGTGGCCCAGAAATTTTATCTGTAGGAGAACCCAAGCAGGTTGTCCCTTGTTTATTGAAAGTGCGCTTATCCGTTCGATAGTATCCCTTGCAACCCCGATCCAGCAGAATTGAAAATTAGAAGAGTGATAGGAGAACCGTGAGTTTTTCATGCCCGATACGCATTGTCTCTCTCCTTAATGGCCGCGAGAACAAGCTTCATCGAACCATGATTTTTTGGAGAAAAAGATTTAGTTGAAGAGGAATGAACCTGTCATGCCCATCCGGTTGATTACGGCCCCACCTTTTCAGCGGTGACCGAGGCATCCCCGGAGTCAAAGCAGGATTCATTTCAAGAGTAGTTAGCCCAAAAAACAAAACGCAATTCCCCCCAATTAGCCCGATTTTAAAATGCCCAAGAAATTACTGTTTAGGGCATGGTGGAACTGATGGAGAGAAAGTGTTATAATTAAGAGCTACAAGATTGTGGTCAGAGTTACCAATAGGAGGAAAAATGGTGTATTTATAGCGAGAAGGAGTAGTGGTGAAATATAAGTCAAGCGTATTCAAGAATTGGTTAGGACGATCTGGAATATGTGCAGGTTCCCTAATTAACTGTTTCAGATCGTTGAAAACACTGAAGGTGCCTCCTCCCCGCCTGCATCAGTGTGAAGGAGCCCAACCCATCATGTGGTGTACGTTTGAATCCCCTAAAATAGAGGATCTACAGCATTTGGATGGGAAAGAAGTAACCAGTCTCAGAGAAGAGTAGTAGTTCAAAAAAATTTTGAAAAAATCTGTTCCATTAGGAGCAGTAGCAGAAACACAAGATAATAAAGGAGGTAGGGAGAAAGATTTTTTGCCACAGAACAGCGAAGTTAGGAGATTCAAGTTTCTCGAGACGTGTTACAGGAGTATTTATGTTAATATAGGCACAGACACCACCATTTAGTCGGAAATTGTAGAAAAGTTATAGTTAGAGATATTAAGTTTATCTTGAAAAAAGAATCCCTGGCCAGCTGGGTCTCAGGACAATAATAAAATGTTAGGTTGAGAGTTAGAGAGGTGATATCCACAGATTCGTTTTGATAGCACGCGCGCGAACGTTAGCAAAGTCAATAGAAAAACCCCGCCTGCGCCCACCCCCACATCTACTTCGACCTGTCATTCGATCAGCCGCTCGCACAAACAAACGCACACAAGCTCTAATAGTTTAAAATTTTCACGTTTACTCAATCCACACACTCACACACACACCTACACACACACACACACACAAACACACACGCACACAAGCGATCGTGTACTAACAGTATAACTAAAACCAATGTTAGAAAAAAAAAAAAAAAAAAAAAAAAAAATATCCCAAGGTGATGGTAAAATTGGGATATTTAATTAAAACCAAAAAAAAAAACTTTACGTTTTCCAATATCAATTAAAAGAAACACACAAACTAAAATCTTTATAATATGTTAAATAATGTTTAAAAATTTGCACGTTTACTCAATCCACATACACACACACAAAAACACACACACATACAAGCGATCGTGTACTAACAGTATAACTAAAACTAATGTTAGAAAAAAAAATAAATAAAAGTATCCCAAGGTGATGGTAAACTTGGTAAACCTAAAAATAAACTTTACGTTATCCAATATTAATTAAAAGAAACACAAAAACTAAAATCCTATAATATGTTAAATAATGTTTAAAAGAATATAAAAATCAAACTAAAACTTAGCTTAAGATTCCAGGATGGTAAAAGTTTCAATCACAAAAAGTAAACATTAAAATCACGTGGCAAACAATCAAAATAATTAAAACAAAAATGCCAAAATCGAAACAATGAAATTCAAATTAAAACTTAAAAGAACTTTTAAAAACTTAAAAAAGTTAAATTAATTCATTTAAAAAAAAAAAAAAAGACACGAGAAGAACAAGTACACACGACTTCACACCACAACTATCAACTATCAACTATATTATATATATATATATATATATTTATATATATTATATATATATATATATATATATATATATTATATATATATATATATATATATATATATATATATATATATATATATATATATATATATATATGAGAATAAATGTTTTTACAGTCTGAAAAGGAAAATAAAATTTCAAAAAAAATTTCGCGTTTTTCTTACATTTCAGTTTTTTGAAACATATTCTGACCAAAAAAAAGTAAGTGAAAGAAAAAAAAGTTTTATGCCCATGAAATTTGGTAAAAACCTTAAATATGTACATATAAACAGGTTGATGTTTTCATTCATACTCAGTTTGAATGTAAGGTGGTGTCACGAATACTTGACTGTTAAAATTCAACAATTTAGAAAATAGTTTTCATAGACTCTAGATTGTCTATAAATTTTTCTTTTTATAAAAATAAATTTAAGTATAGTTTGGTAAACATATCTTCATTAGTACGCTAAAATCGTGTGTTTTAGTGCTAAAGGCATTGAAATATCTTGAAAATTCTAGATTTTATTGACATTTTTGTGGAAGAAGTTAAAAATCCAAAATTCTTACACCCACACCAAGAAAAGTTTTTTTTTGTTTTGTATTTTTTTTTAATAAAATAAAAGATGCAAAAGTTATTTATCAAAGAACGTCTTCTTTCAATAGATTTTATTAAATCGGATTTTTTTGATAGAGTGTCCATAAATTCACAGAATGGGGTTTCAAACCCCTGCTGGGGCTACACGTCATTCTTCTGGGGTGCTCCTGGGTTACAATAGCAACCAAGCAACGTCAACATGGGCACATGTTGATGTTGAGAAAAATTTGCAATAATAAGACGAAATTTTTTCACTCGCGCCAGGACTCGAACCACCGACAACAAGCGTCTCCGTTAGCAACTGTACATTAGGCTCTACCCACTAGTCCGACCTCCTCCCCAAATTAGAAGGTATCTCGTAAAAGTTGTATCTCTTGTTTCTAAATCCAAGCCTTTGAAACTCGATACTTTATAAATTCATAGAAGGGTGATTGGCAACCCCTATACTGGGGCTACACGGGCATTCTACTGGGATTGCTCCTGGTTTACAGGAGCAACCACCATAGTCAAATAACGCCGACATGCGCACAACATGTTCGTACAAATTTGCAATAATAAGACGAAAACATTTCACTCACGCCAGGACTCGAACCATCGAAAACAGCGTCGCCGTTAGACAATGTACAGGAGGGCTCTACCACTGGTCCAATCCGCCTCCCCAAAAATAGTCATTTGGAAGTTTCAAATCTCCTGCTTTGATATCACCGCTTTGAAACTCAAACATTAAATAAACAGAAGGTGGTTGGAACCCCTTTGGGGCTTACACGGCATTTCTTCAAGGTGCTCATGGGTTTACAGGAGCACCTACAAGTCAAGGAACGCCGAGAAGCGCAGAAAATGTTTGTTGCCCAAATTTGCAATAATTAGACGAAAAAAATTTCACTCGTGCTAGGACTCGAACCACGACTAACAGGCGTTCGCCTGTTAGACAATGTTCAAGGGCTCATACCACTAGTCCGATCCCGCCTTCCCCCAAAAAAGAAGGCATCTCGGAAGTTTCAATCTACTGATTTCGATATACTGCTTTTTGAAACTCGCTACCTTATTTAAATTTACGAAAGCGTTGGTTGAACCCCTTCTGGGCAGCACACGGCATTTCTTCAGGGGTGTCATGGTTACAGGAACAACCAACCAAAGTCAAGGAACGCCGACATGCGCAAGGTATTGTTGCACAAATTTTCAAAGAAGCTTTAAAAAATTTCACTCGTGAAGGATTCGAAATCGACAACAGGTCGCGTTAGACAATGTACAGGAAGCTCTACACTAGTCTGATCCGCCTCCTCCAAAAAAGGAAGGCATCTCGGAAGTTTTCAAACCTCCTGCTTTCGATATCACTTCTTGGAAACTCGATACTTTATTTTAAACCCACGAGGGTGGTTGAGACCCCTCTGGCTACACGGCATTCTTCAGAGTGTCATGGGTTACAGGACAACCCTACCAAAAATTAAATTAACGCCAAAAGCGCACTACATGCTTGTTACGACAAAATTTGCAATATTAAGGACAAAAAATTTCACTTGCGCCAGGACTCGAACCATCAAAACAGGACGTCACCCTTAGACAATGTATACAGGAAGCTCTACCACTAGTTCGATCCGCCTCCCCAAAAAAAGAAGGAATCTCGGAAGTTTTCAAAATCTCCTGCTTCGACATCATGCTTTGAAACTCGATACTTATTTTAATCCATACAAGGGTGGTTGGAAACCCTTCTGGGGTTTACCGGCATGTCTTCAGGGGCTGCTCATGGGATTACAGAGCAACCGACCAAAGTAAGAACGCCGGCATCCACAAGATACTTGTTGCCACAAATTTGCAATAAGAAGACGAAAAAACAATTTCACTCGCGCCAGGACTCGAACCTTCGACAACAGCATCGCCGTTAGACAATGTACAGTAGCTCTGCCACTAGTCCGATCCGCCTCCCCTAAAAAGAGGCATCTCGGAAATTTTCAAATCTCCTGCTTCGATATCACTGCTTTGAAATTCGATACTTATTAAATCCACAGAAGGGTGGTTGGAACCCCTTTCTGGGGCTACACGGCATTCTTCAGGGGTGCTCATGGGTTACAGGAGCAACTGACCAAAGTCAAGGATCGACGACATGCGCACAACATGCTTGTTACGACAAATTTGCAATAATAAGACGAAAAAAATTTCACTCGCGCCAGGACTCGAACCATCGACAACAGCGTTGCCGTTAGACAATGTACAGTAGGCTCTACCACTAGTCCGATCCGCCTCCCCAAAAAAGAAGGCATCACGAAACAGTTTTCAAGTCACCTACTTCGACATCACTGCTTTGAAACTCTATACTTATTTAAAACAATAGAAGGTTGCTTGACATATATATATATATATATATATATATATATATAATATAGATATTTTATAAATATCTATATTTATTTATATATA
>JABUQX010139250.1:0-17500 GCA_015478945.1 Trachelipus rathkii | reverse complement strand
TTTTATAGAGTTGTCTGACAGTTTGTCTAGATACAGTCGTAAATTGAATAATTTATCATTTTTGTCAATTTTGGAGTTATCATTCAAATGAAGATATTTTTTTATTTCTTTGAATCTATTTTTTGATATGGAGTTGTATACTATAGGTAAACCCGCATCAGAAGATTGTTCCCAATACATTTTTTGTTGCGGGAGTCTGTGATAACCGCTAAGTATTAGTACAACAAGAAATATTTTCAACTCATTCATGGTCAAGGAGAAGGTGAGATCATTTTTTTGTCTTGCATACACCATACTTTGATCTATAATCAATTGCAACAAATCTTCGTCGAAAAATTCCTCGAAAGTTTTTACAATTGTTTTTCCTTGTAATCTTTCCAGCGTTTCGAAATTTCTCTTAGATGACACAGTCAACTCTGGCTTATAATCTGGATCCTTCTTTCTCCACTTAGGAAGCTGCTGTGAATCTACTCTTCTGCGTTTTGTGGGTTTTGAAGTCGATGGCTAGTATATTTCTGTAGACTCTTTCAAATCCACCAATTTCTAAAGTTCCTGCGACATCATCTATATTACAGGAGTCCAGGTCATTTTCGTCTATGTTTTTTTCTTCCGTCAGTTCAGAATTATGGCCACTTCGACATCTTCGAATCCCTCCTCTTCCATTAGTCTCAATTCCGCATCAACCTCAGATGATGTTACAAGCTGAAGGCGACGATACATCTTCGATAAAGTTATACTGCAATTGATATACCATTTATATATATATATATATATATATATATATATATATATATATATATATATATATATATATATATATATATATATATATATATATATATATATATATATATATATATATATATATATATATATATATATATATATATATATATATATCATATATATATAATCCAAACTTCAAAGGTATCCCTAAACCTACAATAAAAATTTTTTTTTGTTCAATCAGAACATAAGACATATTGGAAACTCGCAATATATATATATATATATATATATATATATATATATATATATATATATATATATATATATATATATATATATATATATATATATATATATATAAAAAAAATAAAATGATGATTGTACGTATGAATTCTGCAGCTGTGTTTCTTATGTTACATTGCTGCAAATGGGCCAATGTCCCACAAATGGGACGTTAAAAATTAAACACATATTATACTCACATGAAGAATATTTGCACATAGTGTCGGATTTTATCATAAAGCTTGATCACTGACAAGTACGAAAAAGGCACACAACCTTGCTGGATCATTACCAACAAAGGACTAAGAGGGAAGATGTTTCACACTGTGACTGTAAAGAAAATCTGGCAACTTCTTACCCACATAATTACAAGAGTACGCAACATACGAGACTTTTTACATGATATATATTTAGATACACTAATAATAAGACCCCTTGAAAGCAAATTAAATAATTATGAAAAAAAATTGGAATTTATTTAGGCTTGAATCTGCGTCCCATTCAAGGACATTGGCCCTAATGGGTTAATTAAGCAGCAAATATAGTTAATTACCGGTGCGCTTATTGAGCATCATTGGAATTGAGAATTTGATGATGTAAATTATAATTATCAATTGCTCTAAAACTTAATAACAGATTTTTTTTATTATTCTGTTAATATCAAAATTTAATGTGTCATTGATCCATCTTTGTGGATGGGATCCAATTTGCTTGATTCCTAGGGAGGTATAGGGTTTCAATTCCTTCCACTCCATCCACTCCCCTCCACCATGTCTCATCTCTCTCTCTCTCCTCTTTCTCTGTCTCTCCTCTCTCTCTTTCTTTCTCTCTTTCTCTCTTTCTTTCTCTCTCTCTCTCTCTCTCTCTTTCTCTCTCTCTCTCTCTCTTTCTCTCCTCTCTTTCTTTTGTCGTCTCCTCCTCTCTCTCTTCTCCTCCTCTCTCTCCTCTCTCCTCCTCTTTCTTTTATATATATATATATATATATATATATTTACATTGGTGTTTCGAGCGTGAACAAATTTAAGGTAATTAATATTTAAATTTTGTAATAAAAATCATTTAACAAAGAAAAATCTAAAATTACAAAAATTCTTTATTCACTCTTAGTCTATTTCTTAGTTCAAAAAGTCAATAAATAATTATGACAGTATTTCCATTACAATGAACTAAATTAATTAAAGGAATTGTAATTTATCTGAAAAAATAGCAGTTGTATAATGATTACAGGAAAAGGGACGCTAAAAATCAATAATTTTTGTTAAAAATTAACATAAAATTACTAGATTTTAAGATCTTCCTTACTTGCCGTGATATAATTAAATTGAGTTTTAAAATTTCTTTAGTAATTATTTTCATTGCTATTCATAGGCAACTCTTCTCGTGTAATGATATAAACTCGGAGATTGGCAAAATTTAGTCCCCGACCTGTTTATTATAAGACGCGGAGCTTTTACATACTAAATATTTCATTAGTTTTTGAAATTTGTTTTAATAAAAATTCTTAAATGTAGCACTGTTAAGCTTTTTCTAACTTTTTCACACTTAAATTGTGTTGAACACCTTCAAAGTACGATTTTCCTTAATTTCAACATTTGAGTTGAACACTTCAAATTGAGATTTTAACGGCATTTCAGCACTGGGAAAAATTAATGCGTTTCTACTGAAATGCACTTCAAAATGGTAGAATTTATTAATTATTTGAGGCGGGTTCTAATTGACGTTTCTTTAATGAAATATGACATTTTTTTTTTACATACTAAATATTTCATTAGTCATGAAAACCTATTTCAATAAAAATTTCAATCTCTTAAATTACGCTTCTTTCTACCACATTACAACTTAGAATCTCAGCATGATTTTCAAATTTCAACATTTTGAATATTTTCACAGATTAACAACGATAATTTTTAATGATATAGCATTTGAAAAGAATGAGATTCAAAGTACTACAACAAAAAACAAAGCGAATTTCATAAATTGAATCGTCTAATCTGTTAAATTGACAATCTATGTTAAGAAATTTTAACATTTGTTTTTACTAATACTAGCATTTCACACAGGAATTATTTTATTAAATTTTAATTTAAATTATCGCTTTTCTCTAATTTTCACACACAATTTAGAAATGTAGAGTAATAAGTCTTACTCATAGAATAGTTGAATTTTTTATTAATATGTAAATTGGAGCTTTATCATACTTCAGTACTGAAAAATGTAACGCGCTCATCGAAATGCAATTTCATGCCGCAGTGCTAAATTTCATTGTCGTCTTTAGGCGTCTTTAATTGATCAAGTTTTTATCGAATTTAATATTTATTCTAGAAAGTTATTTTATTATTAATATGAAATCTAGTTTTAATAAAATTTATAAACTTGAAAATATGTTTTCTAATTTCACACAAAATTCATGGGCGAGCAGTAGCTCCTCCATCCCAAATTTCAAATAAAATTACTTTATAATTTTAAATTGAAGCTTTTAATTTATTAGCATTTTTGTGGCCACTTGTTTGATTGAAATGCTACTTTGTGCAAATGCGTAGTGCATTTTCATCACTGGTTTTGTATTTCTTAAATTGACGTCTTTAATGAATAATATTTATTTTTACATACTAACATTTCATTATTGCGAAAATTATTTTTAATAAAATTTCACCTCTAAATTACGCTTCTCAAATTTCACATTGTACTTGAATCCCTTTAAAGCATTGATTTTTCCTAATTTAACATTTGATATTATTTATACTTTAAATTAGAGTGCATGATGTAATATTGAAATAATGTTTACTGAAATGCTACCAAAAGCAGAAAGCGAATTTTTTAATAGTTTTAGGCGTTCTAAATTGACGTTTCTTTAATGAAATTTCAATATTTGGTTTATATACCAAATATTTCTTTCTAGGTGTCTCTAAATTGGACGTTTTTAATGAAATTTCAATACTATTTCTATATACCAAATATTTCCATTAGTAGTTACTAACTCCGTTTTAATAAAAATTACAACTTCAAAATTACGCTCTTCTAAATTTCACACACAAATTTTAGAAGTTCTAGCATTATATTTTCTATCTTCAACATCTGAATTATTTGGCACCTTAAATTTAGCTTTGACCCATATTTTCTAGCATTTAAATATTTACTAATGAAATGCAATTCTCAAATTAATAAAAAAAATTTCATTAATTATTTTTAGGCGTTCTAAATTTGTAATTTTCTTTACGAAATTTCAATATTTGGTCTTTATATACTAAATATTTCATTAATTGCTGAATCATTTTTAATAAAATCTCAATTTCTAATACGCTTTTCTTACCACATTACAATTTAGACCCTTGTGCAATGATTTTCTAAATTTCAACATTTAAAATTTAGGTAAATCTCAAAACTGAGTTTTTAATCTACTCTAAAGCAATTGGAAAATATTGCATTACCCTACTGAAATGCTATTTCAAAAGTCGAAAGAAGTGCTAATAGCTTTGTATATCTTTAATTGACGTTATTTTAAAAATTTGACATTTACTTTATATACCACATTTCATTAAAGTTAGAAATTTTGCTTTATTAAATTATAACTTCTAAATTATCGCTTTTCTTCTTTGAAATCACGTTTTAGAAGTTTTATAGAATTTTTTTCTCTTCTCAAATTCTCAAATACTGAAATGAAATTCGAATTTTTACCTTGAAGTTTTTAATTCATATTTTCTAAGCATTGAAAAATATCGTTGGTTTCATTGAATACTTTCAAAGTTAGAAAGCTAAATTTATTAATGCCTTTAGGCGTCTCTAATTGACGTTTTTTAATAAACACATTTTATTTTTATATACTAAATATTTCATTATTGTAAAGTTCATTTAAAAAAATTTTAATTTCTAAATATACTTTCTAAATATCTCAAGAAATGTTTAGAAAATCACAAGTGATTTCCCGGTATATTTAGTCAATTATTTTAGAGAAATTTGGCTTCTTTAATTATACAAGCATTTGTATATTACTGCTCTTATTGAATAAGTAGCTCAAAAAGGCAGCAATTATTATTTAGCTTTAGGTTCTAATTGACTCACGAAATTTCATCTGGTTTCTTTGCCATACCAAATATTTCATTACTGCGGAAACTGTCTCAATAAAAAAATTTAACTTCAAAACACGCCTTTCAAATTTCCTCACACACACCTAGAACTCCTTACAAGCACGATTTCCCAAATGTCAACACTGGAAATCTCGGCAAATTCCCAAAATCTGAGTTTCAACTACATTTCAAAGTACTGAAAAAAATTATCGTGGTTTCATTGAAATGCCATTTCAAAGAAAAGAGGAATTTATTTATATTTTAGTTAGTCTAAAATTCACTGTTTTTTGACGAATTTACTTATTTTTATTATACTAACATTTCATTAATTGTGAAACTATTTAAAAATTTTTAATTTGTAATTACATTTTTCTAATTTTCACATTACAATTTAGAATTTTTAAAGTTAGTTAATTTTCCTAATTTCACATTTTGAAATTATTTAAGTACCTTAAAATTGAAGCTGATCTAAATTCCAATAATACAGTATTTCATTGAAATGCCATTTCAAAGCAGAAAGTACTTAATAATAGTTTCTTAGGCGCTCAAAATCGACGCTTTAAATGAAATTTCACATTATTTTTATATATCAAATATTTCTATGTATGGGAATGGTCCGTCTTTAAAAAATTTCAACTCTCTAAAATTACCTTCTCAAACTCACACACACCTAACCCCTAGCATGATTTTCCTCAAATTTCAGATCGAAATTACCTGTTAAATTCCCAAAATCGGGCTCTTTAAATCTACTCAGCATCTGGGAAAAATACGCGCCCACTGAAACGCAGCCCCAAAGCTGTAGCACTTGATGAGGCCTCAGGGCGCCCTACCGACGTTTCTTTTGACGAAATTTCAATACTATTTCCTTGATACTAAATATTTCATTATCATGAAACTGCTTCTAATAAAAATTTTTGTTCTCTGTAACAACGAACTGGTAGTGGTAGTGTTATTACTTTTAGAGCACAATCTCACTTTCAACATTTGAAATTTCTGGCAAATCTCTAAATGAGTTTCTTTAACTATCAGTACTGAAAATTAACGTGCCTACTGGAAATGCCATTTCAAAAAGCGAAAGGAATTTCATTACGCTTCTAGGCGTCTGTGAATTAACGTTTTTAATGAAATTTCAATATTTGCTTTATATACCAAATATTTCATTAGTTGCGAAAATTGTTTTTAAAAATTTTTACCCTTTAAATTACGCTTTTTCAATTTTCACATTACAATTTAGAATCTTTGTATTTTCATAAGTTTCAAATTGAAATTATTTGTTAAATCTCTAAATTGAGTTTTTAACGGCATTTATACTGAATAAATAATAAGTATTTCATCATGTAAATATTTCAAAGCAGAAAAGTAAATTTATTAATAGCCTTAGGCGCTCACTGACGTTCTCACTAGAATTTCAATATTCATTTCACATACTAAATATTTACTATAGCGAAAATCTCGTCTTAATAGTAATTTCAATTTGTAATTGCTCTCTACCACATTACAAATTTCAGAATCTCAAAGATGATTTTCCAATTTCTCAACATTCTATATCCATCCATAATTTAAAATTTGAGTTTCTACCCATATTTTCAGCATTGAAAAATAATGCGTTTCTACGAAATGCACTAAAAGCAGAAAGCGAATTATTAATAGTTTTGATCAACGATCGCTTCAACAAACACGATCATGCAATATTTACAGCCATTACAAAACCCCTTAAATGTTTTCAATTTCTCACATTACAAATTTAGAACTTAAAGTACGATTTTCCCTACCAACATTTTGAAATTACTTTTGGCAAATTTGAAAATCGGAGTTCTCAACTACTTTCACATTTAATACACGTATTTACTGAATACATTAAAGCAGCAATTTATTAATAGTTTTTAGGCGTCTGTAATTAACGTTTTCACGAAATTTCGGCCACTTGTTTCATATTAAACTATTCCACTTCACACCCAAACCCATCCTTTAAAAAAATTCTTTAAACTCTCAAAATTAAAACCTTTTATTTTCATGCTATCAATAATTTGAATTTTTAGCATGGATTTTTCCTACCTCAACATTCAAATTATTTGCTAAATTCTAAAATTGAGTTTCTTTAACGCATATTTTCAGCATTTGAATAATAATTATTTCATCAGAAATACATTTCAAAAAAGAAAGTAATTTAATAATAGTTTTTAGGGGCGTCTGTAATTTGATTGCCTTCAGAATGAACATCTCCGCTCACTTTATTATACTAGCTTCATTGGTTGCGAAATTGTTTGTACCCAACCTCAAAATTACGCCTCTCAAACTCACACTACAAATTTCAGAACCCTTAGTACGATTTTTCTACTTTCAATATTTGAATTATTTACACCTTAAATTGGGTTTTAATTACATTTAGTTACTCTAAAAATACTATACGATTAAATATTTCAAAGGGGAACAAGAATTTATTTGTTAGCCTTGTATACCCTAAACTGGACGTCTTTCTTAATGAAATTCTCAATATTTATTTCATATACCAAATACTTCATTATAAGAGAACGCGATTTAATGTAATTTATCCTCTTAATTATCAGCTTTCTAGAATTCCTCATCACAAATTTCCAGAACTCTCATAAGTTACGACTTTCAAATTTCCAACAATTGGAAATTTTTGCAATTCAATTGAGTTTTTATCTATATTTCAGCATTTCCAGAAAAAATAATGCGTTTCAATGAAATGCCATTTCAAAAGGAAAGGAATTTCATTAACAAAAAGACAGATGTCTTAAATTGAAGCCTTTAATGCAATTTCAATATTTGGTTTCATATACCGTTTGGTTGAGAGAAAAATTGTAAAGAATAAATTTCATCTCTTATTATTACGCTTTTCTAAATTTCTCACACACAATTTAGATCTCCTATCAATGATTTTTCCCTAATTTAACATTTTTCAAATTATTTATAAATCTTAAAATCGAGTTTTTACCTATATTTCAGTATCAACAAATACTACTCTACCGAAATATTAAAAGCGAAAAGTAAATTCATTAATAGTTTTAGGTGCTAAAAAACGTTTTTTAATGAAATTCTCAATATTTATTTTATATACCAAATATTTACATTAATCGAAACTCATTTAATAAAATTTTAACTTCAAATTACGTTCTTTCACTCTCACACACAATTTAAATTTTAGTATAAATTTTCAGGATATTTCAAATACTGGAAATCATTCATAAATTCAAAAAATTGCAACTTGCATTCTACAAATACTGGAAAAATAATGCTCACCGGGGAAATGCTAATTTCAAAGCGTAAATAATTTATTATTATTTTAGGCGCCAAAAAATGTAGCTTTAATGAATTTAATACTATTTTTATATATCACATTTCATATAGCCAAATCATTTTTAAAAATTTTAATCTCTACCATCGCTTTTCTTTAAACTTTCACATTGACAAAAAAACTCTAGGGGCAGATTCATAACAGCAACAACATTTCGAACATTTGCCAAATCTCAAATCGGGCTTCAATCTACAGCAATTGAAAATAACGCGCTCTACCGAAACGCGCCTTAAAGCGTAGCACTTATTAATGGCCTTTAGGCGCCTTGACTGACGTTTTACCAAATTTCAATACTATTTCATACCAAATACTCTACTATTGCGAAACTGCCTTTATTAAAATTTAACTCTAAATAGTTAAGGTAAGCTAATTCTTCCGATTCTCAATGCCGATTTTCCCAATTCTTCCGAAATTTTTTATTAAAGCAGAGCTTTTAAAAGTTTCAGTTACTGGAAAATTAATTAATGTTACTAAATACATTTTTAAAGCGTAAAATTGTCACTTCAAATCCAAATTATATTATAAGGAAAGAAAATATGAAATTTAAAAAAGTTAGTGTGCGAATTTACTTAAAAAATTTTTCCGAGTGCCTAAAGTTCATTTATATTATATTTATCAGTTAGCTATATTATAAATTTCTGCCACATCATTTCAAGCTTGTTACAAGGTCATTGCTTGATTACCATATACAGTATTTACTAAATACATTTAAAGGTAGAATTTTCATTGGGCTCTAGGGCGTAATGACTTCCTTTTAATGAATTTCATTATTTATTTTCATATTTTGAGTCGTACTAGTAAGTGCAAATCTCATATCAATGTATCTAACTTCAAAATTATTTTCTACATTTGCTGGATGTGTAAGTTCTAGCACGATTTTTCCCAATTTCAATATCACCATTTGGTACCTTAAATTGAGCTTTTTAATGGCTTTTTGAAGCATTTCAGTATTACTATGTTTACTGAAATGCTAATTTCAAAGCGTAAATAATTTATTTCATTAGCTTACCTGTCTCTAATTGACGTTTTTTAATGAAATTTCAATACTCGTTTTTATATATTAAATTGTTAGTTAATATGAAATCTATTTCATTTTTTGTTTTTTATCTTCTTAAATTCCGCTTCTGTATCCTATATAACACTACGCATTAACTACACAACCACACACTTTTCAACAACATTTAAAAATTACTTAAGTACCTTGCACTGAGTCTTTTAATGGCATTAAGATTGAAAATAATGCGGCTCTTACTGAAATGCCACTCGAAAAGGGCAGCAGAATTTCATTAATAATTAGGCGGCATTAAATTGACGTCTTTGCAAGAAATTTCAATATTTGGCTCTTTACATACCAAATATTTCATTACTGCGAAACCCAAGTTCTCACGTACCTCAACTCTCAAAATCACGCCTTTCTCAAATTTCACACAAATTTCGGAACTCTTTAAAAGCAATGATATTTTAACAATTTCAACATTTTAACATTTACAATTAATTTAGTTTTTATCTATATTGATTTGAATAATATCGCATTTACTGAAATGCCATTTCAAAAAGCATGAAAAGCAAATTTATTAATAATATTTAGGCGTCTAAATGACGTTTCACGAATTTCAATACTAGTTTTTACATACCAAATATTTAATTAGTCCAAAACTTTTTTGTACTATAAATTAACTCTCAAATTAAAACATTTTCATATTTACAAATTACTTTTAAAAGTACGATTTTCCTAATTTCAACATTTTAAATATTTGCAATCTTAAAATTGAGTTTTAATGGTATTTTCAGCATTTGAAAATATTATGTTTCATTGAAATAATTTCAAAAAGCAGAAAAGCTTAAAATTGATAGTTTTAGGCTCTAAAATTGACGTTTTTTGAATGAAATTTCAATTTGCTTTTACATATCAAATATTTCATTAGCTGTGAAACTAGTTTTAATAAAAATTTTAATCTCTAAAATTACGCTTTTCTTTACCACATTACAAATTTAGAATCTCTAGCATGATTTTCCTACCACATTTCGAATTATTTGGCAAATTCAAAATTGAGTTTTTAACGGCATTTCAGCATTTGAAAAAATGCGCTCTTACTGAAATGCAATTTTGAAAGGTGAAAGAGAATTTAATAATAGTCGATAAGGCATTAAATTGATCGTTTTTAAAAGAAATTTCAATATTTTAGGTTAATACCAACTATTTCATTAGTAATAAAAATTAGTTTAATGAATATTTGGAGTTAAAGTATTGCAGTCCAATAAAGTTGCAGATAATGAAAGCTTGAAGTACGTATGACCTTGGTGGTATTTCTCCTATGAATCTTAAAATTGAAGCCTTCGAAAGTATTTTCAGTTACTAAAAATTACTGCGTTTCATCGGAATGCTAATTTCAAAGTTATAAGAAAAGTTAATTTGATTAATAGCCTTAGGCGCCCTAAATTTGATCGCTCTTTAATGAAATTTCAATATTTGCCTCTTACTACCAAATACTTTCATCATTTCCGCGAAAACTCATTTAATAAAAATTTCAACCTCTAAATTACTTCTGACTTCACATTCATACCTAGAATTTTTGTTAATGATTTCCTACCTCAACAATGGAATTTCTCATAATTCAAAATTAGCGCCTTTACTTGTTATTTTCAGTTATTTTAAATATGGTTGTTGGTTTTATTTGTAATTTCAAAGAGCTCAGTTTGTTGAAAGATCTTGTCGCTTTTGGTGTTTTTTAATGAAATTTTCAATATTTTATTTTTATACTGAATATTTCATTATTATGGAAATTTTTTCTGTTAGTTGAAATTGAATAATACTATTTTCTAATTTTCACATTATCAACATGACCAAGGTCCTATTTCTTTTTCAAATATCAAACTACTTTTAACTATATATCAAATTTAAAATAAAGTTTCTCCATGCGATTTATTGCCATATAAGGCGTTATCAAGAGAGATGCCATTTCAAAAGCAGAAAAGCAAATTTATTAATAGTTTTTGTGTCCTTAAATTGACGTCTTTAATGAAATTCTCACATCTGGTTTCATATAAAGACATTTCATTAGCAGCGAAAACTCGTTTTTAATAAAAAATTCCAACTCTAAAAATTTTCAATTTCGCATTACAAATTTTAAATTTTAGTATTGATTTTAAATAATTTCATTTGAAATTACTTTATTAATCCTAAATTGAGTTTTTAACGGCATTTACAGCATTTGAAAAAATTACTTGAAAGTTTATTTAAAGTTGTAAAGAAATTTTATTAATGCGTTAGGCATCTTCTAATGGTCGTGACACGAAATATCTTGTCTTTTCTTATTTACCAAATATTTCCATTAGTATAATAATTATTTCATTGTAAAAAATTTAACTTCTAAATTACGCTTTCTTTCACATTACAATTTAAATTTACGTAATGATTTTCAAATTTCAAATACTAAATTATTTCTTTTTTAAAATGAGTTTTTAACGACATTTTCAGCATTAGGAAAAATAATGTGTTTAATGAAATCACTTTAAATGCTGAAAAGCGAATTTACTTAATAGCTTCTAGGCGTCTTCAATTGACGCTCTTTAAATGAAATTTCAATACGTTTCATATACCAAATATTTCATTAGTCATGAAATTTTGTTTAATAAAAAATTTAATTCTCTAAAATCTCAATTTCTAAATTCTCACACTACAAATTTAGAACTCCTCAAAGTATTTTCAAATTTCAACATTTGAAATTATTTATTAAATTTAAATTAAGTTTTTGAATCTATACTTTCATTAAAAAAATAATGTGTTTCCATTGAAATGCAATTTTCAAAAGGTAGCAAACTTACAATAGCCTTGTAGCCTTTAATCATTTTCACGTCATGATTTATTTTTGATATCAAATATTTCATTAGTCGTAAAAATTGTTTTTAATAAAAAATTTTTAACCCTCTAAATATTTTCTCTACCACATTACAACTTTAGAATTTCTAAAGCACGATTTCCAAATTCTCAACACTGAAATTATCGGCAATCTCAAAACTGAGCTTTAACGGCATTTCATCACTCTGGAAAAATAATAAGGTTTCATCGAAATGCTAATTAAAACAAAGGAATTTACATCAATTTTAGATGTCTCAATTGACATTTTTAATGAATTTCAATATTTTATTTTTATATACCAATATTTCTTATTATTTTAAATTTATTTTTATTGTGATTTTGACTTAAATATTAGTTTTTCTTTATATCTTCCTGGTAAATTTTTAAAGATGATTTTCTATATTTCAATATTTGAATTATTTCATTAATTTTAACAGATTTAATGATATTTTCAGCATTTGAGACATTTGCTTTATCAGCTTATTTATTTGAGCTTAGGAATTTATTTAATTTATTTTGATGGTCTTAAATTGACGTTTTAATGAAATTTCAATACTTTGGTTTTTATATAGCAAATATTCTTTTAATACTCAATATTGATGAAGCAAAAATTTCCAACCTCTAAAACATTGTAATCGCATGTTGTCTAAACAGAAATTGAGAACTCTAAAAGTCAGATTTTTCCTGAGTTATAGAATAAATCATGTATAAATTTAAATTGAGTTTTTTTAACGGCATTTTCAGCATCTGCACACGTGCTCTACTGAATGCCATTTCAAAAGCCGGAAAAGTAATTCCATAAACAGTTTTTAGGCGTCTCTAAATTGACGTTTTTAATGAAATTTCATTTATTTATATACCAAATATTTCATTGGCTGCGAAACTGTTTTTACTGTACTTTGAATTTACCACGCCTTCTTTTCTAAATTTCACACACAAATTTTAGAACTCCAGCACGACTTCGCTTTTCAAATTCATTTGAATATTTCATAAGTTAAATTAGTTTTTTTAATGATATTTTCAGTTTCAAGCATTTCGTTAATCAAGAGTTACTTCAAAGCAGAAAAGTAATTTATTAATAGTGTTTAGGAATGATAAATTGATCACTCTAATGAATAATATTATACAACATGTCGGATGTTCTTTATTAACTAAACTTGATTTAAGAAAATTTAACTTATAAATTACGCTTTTCTACCATTAAAAATTTAGCCTTAAAGCAACATTTTCCCCAAATTTCAAATACTAAAATTACTTCAAGGTACCCTAAAATTGAGTTTCTTTGTCGGCATTTTCGCATTCAGTGATACGTGTTTACTAAATGCTACCAAAATGCGTAGTAGAATTTAATTGCTTTTAGGCGTCTTCTTAAATTGATCGCATGTGAAGAACGATCACACTTTGCCTTAATATCCCACACCTGTCACTAAATATCCAACTCCTTTTTAATGATACTTTTAACTGCAAATTACTTTTCAAATTAATCTTCTGATGAAACTTAAGTAAACTTCCTTCATACTCAAAGGAGTTTTCAAATTTCAGACATTTGCATTTAATTTCACCTTTAGACTGGTTTTTAATTTATTTTCAGCATTTGAAAATAATGTGTTTCATTGAAATAAAGCCAAAGCAGAAAAAGAATTTATTGGTCAGTCTTTGGCGTCTTAAATTGACGTTTCTTTAATGAAATTTCAATATTTTGGTATCTTTACATACTAAATATTTCATAAATTATTAAAACTATACAACTTTAATACTGATATATCTACAATTTTTCTTACCTTTCACATTAAGGTCTTCTACATCTACTCCTGTATCAGAAGCATCAATATCAGAGGAATTTTGACTATTTTTTCATGACATCTCTAAAAACTGAAAAATAATGCGTTGTATCCATATTACTCAAAGGAAAAGTTGATCGACATAGTTTCTAGGTTTCTAATTGATCGTGCTTTTTAATGAAATTTCATTACTATTTTTATATACCAAATATTTCCATTATTGCGAAAAATCTTGGTTTTTAATAAAATTTCCAACTTCAATTACGCTTTTCAATTTTCACACACAATTTAGAACTTTAGCACGATTTTCCTTAACATTAAATTTTTTATTACCTTTAAATTAGCTTTTAATGGGCATTTCGCTAATTGGAAAATAATGCGTTTCATTGAAATGCACAAATGCGAAAGAGAATTTCCTTTAATTGCTTCTTTGTTATGATTTTAATTGGACGTTTCTTTTTGATAAGTGTTATCAGAATTTGGATTCTTCATTATACACTTAAAATATTTCTATAGGTGGAAACCCGTTTTAATAAAAATTTTAACTTCTAAAATACGCCTTTCTTAAATTTCTGCATTAAATACTGAAAAGTATGATTTTCCTAAATTTCAACATTTGAAATTACTAGGTAATTTGTTTTTTCGATTTTCATTACTTGAAAAATAATGCGTTTCATTGAAATGCAATTAAACACAAAAACTACTGGCAATATTAGTTTAGGCATTTTAAATTTTAAAAAGACTGAAATTTATTCTGCATTTTTATATAAATTAACATTCCTAAATCTGAAACTCGTTTAATAAAATTTAACTTTAAATACGCTCTTCTAAATTTTCACATTACAATTTAGAACTCCCCAGCACGATTTTCCCCAAATTCTCAAATACTACTGCCTTATTAATCTAAAATTGGGAAATTTAACCACTTGTACTGGAAAATAATGCGCTCTACTGAAATGCTACTCTAAAGCAGAAAAGTAGAATTTATCAATTAGCCTGAGGCAAGTTCTAAATTGACGTCTTCAATGAAATTCTCAAAATTCATTCTTCATACACCAAATATCACTACTGTGAAAACCTGGTTTCTAATGTACCTAACTCTCAAATTTACGCTTTTCAAATTCTCACGCAAACCTAGAACTCTTAAAAGTACGATTTTCCAACTCTCAAATATCTGGAAATTACTTCACAATTTTAAATTGAAGCTTTATCGAGCATTTAAGCATTTTGTGGTTGATTTGCTTTATCGAAATAAGACAAATGAAAAGTTGACTTTATTAATAGTTTTTGGTGTCTTAATTGAAGTTTTATAATGAAATTTCAATATTTTATTTTTATATACTAAATATTTCATTAATGCGAAATTGCCTTTATTGTAATTTCACTTCTAAAATTGATGACTTTTCTTTACTTTCACATTATTAATTTAGAATCTCCTTTAGCACGATTTTTCTCACTTCAATACTTGAATGTCTATTACCTTTAGCACCGAGCTTCTTACCCAAGTATTTCAGTACTGGAAAAATAATGCGCTTTACTGAAATGCTACCAAAAGGTAAAGTAAATTTCATTAATAGTTTTAGATGTCCTTAAATTGACGTTTCTTTGAATGAAATTTCAATACTATTTTTATATACCAAATATTTCCTACAAGTGAAAACCTGCCTTTAATAAAAATTTAACCTCAAAATACGCCTTTCTAACCACACACAAATTTAGAACTCCCTAAAGTAAAATTTTCTACATTTCAACATTTTGAATTACTTAATTCTTTTAATTAGTTTTTAATCGGTATTTTCTAGCATTTCAGGGAATATCGTTTCCATTGAATGCTAATTTCACAATGCGTAGAGAATTTTTTAATTGCTCTAGGCGCCCTAAATCGACGCTTTTAATGAAATTTCAATATCAGTTTCATACACCAAATACTTCCTACTAGTCATGAAAACCTCGTCTCTACTGCAAAATTTAACTTAACACGTTTTTCAATTACTAAAATTTAGAACTCTCAGGTGTTATCGATTTTCCACTTCAATACTTGAAATTATTTACACTTAAAATTAGTTTTACCCTGGAACAGAAAAAGTGGTATAACTGGCATTTATTTGGCATCCAAATCTACTAATGGCTTCAGGCGGTCCTAATTTGAGTGCCTTTAATGAAACAATACTATTTCATACACCAAATAATACAATAGTTGTGAAAACCTGCTTAATAAAAATTCTTTGAACTCTAAAATTACCGCCTTCTTAAATTTCACACACAAATTTCAGAACTCTCTAAAGCACGATTTCAAATTTCCAACATTTGTAATTATTTGGCAATTCTTAAATTAGTTGAAAATGTGAAATTTCATAAAAAGAAAAAGAAGTGTTTTTCAATAAATACATTTCAAAGTGTAGCAATTTATTATTGGGCTTTGTAAGGTCTTTAATTGATCGTTTTCATCGAATTTCACATTTGCTTCTTTATATACACATTTACATTGTAAATTATTTTTATTAAAAATTACAACTTCAAAATTTCACGCCATTTCAAATTTTCAAATATCACTTCAGAACTCTCAAAGCATCACTTTCCAATTTACATTAGAATATTTCATACCTTAAAATTAGTTTCAATGGCATTTTCAAAGCTCTGAAAAATAATGCGGTTTCTATCGGAATGCGCTATTTCTCAAAGGTGAAAAGTTAATTTATTAATAGCTTTAGGCGTCTGTATTGACGTTTTTAATGAATTTCAATATTTGCTTTTATACTAAATATTTCATTTTTTCTGAAAATTTATTTAATAAAAATTTATCACTAAATTTTACGCTTTTCACATTTACAACTTAAGAAATTTGCAATATAAAAAAAATATGACATTTCAAATTATTTTATTACCTTAAATTGAGCTTTAATGGCATTTTAAGCATTTGTAATATCATGCTCTACTAGCTCATTACTTCAAAAAGCGTAGTGAATTCATTAATAGCTCTTGTAAGGCCCCAAATTGACGTTTCTTTAATGAAATTTCAATACTATTTTTATATACCAAATACTTACTGGGTCATGAAATTATTTTATTAATTATAATTTCTAATATTGGTTTTTCTACTCCTCATTACAATTTAGTTCTAGCATGATTTTTCTTAAATTTCTCAACATTAAATTATTTATACTTTAAAATTGAAGTTTTTAATGGCATTAAAGATTTCGAAAAATAATGCGGTTTCTACTGGAAATGAAAATTTCAAAAGGTAAAGCTATAATAAATAAAAAATAAGGTCTCTAAATTGAATGCCTTTTAATGAAATTAATATTTGGTTTTTATATACCAACATAAGTTTCTAGTTATTCCCGTGTTGGACGTTTTTAATGAGAAATTTCAATATTTGCTTTACATACTGGCGCGTACGAATGCGAAAGGTTTCACGATAATGAAAACGGCTAATACCTTAGCCTTCTGATAAACGGTTATTACC
>JABUQX010139249.1:0-21584 GCA_015478945.1 Trachelipus rathkii | reverse complement strand
ATATATATATATATATATATATATATATATATATATATATATATATATATATATATATATATATATATATATTTATATATTTATATATATATAACTATATATATATATATATATATATATATATATATATATATATATATATATACTGCTATATATATATATATATATATATATATATATATATATATATTTAAAAAGATGCTTTCCTTATTTTGAAAAGTCATATTACTCATATATTTTAATTATAATATTCTCTCATAATAATGTTTTCGTACACTTATGTTATTTTATTTATCTAACTTCCCAATAAATTTCACAAATAGATTGATATATTTTTACAACTAAAGATTCTGCACATACTTCGGATATATATATATATATATATATATATATATATATATATATACCTCCGGGCATGTTTCTTTCCACGACTATCCTTCTCATATATATATATATATATATATAAAGCAAAAATAAAAGCTGTTAAGTTTTAAAATAAATACATAGAATCATGCGTCTGGTAGCATAGCGTTTATAAGTGTAATATTTACCCCAAAGGCACAAGGTTGGCAAGGGTAGTTTTTCCCACTTAAGTTTTTCTCGGGAAAAACCTTGGAAAAAAGTGGGTAAAAAGTTACGGAAAAAACGAAAAAAAACCACACACAAAGGATGCCGTAAAAAAATTAATTATTAATTTTAATTATCAATTATTTTAAATTTTTTATATAATATATATATATATATATATATATATATATATATATATATATTATGCCCCTCCTGAGTGGTGGTCACCTGTAAAAATATTATATATATATATATATATATATATATATATATATATATATATATATATATATATATATATATATATATATATATATATATATATATATATATATATATATATATTGACCTTTATTGTCTTCACATTGAGCAATTTGAACATAATCAGATTTATCAGTGATAGGAACAGTTAACTGCCCAGCCGTTCTTTGTAAAGTCCACACAACAAAGGAACAGAAATATAGTTAGCTGGCATACAGTGAAGAAAAGCGAGGCGCATTTTGTAAACTGTGCCAAAATTTCATGAAAAATGATGCAAATGTTCTACAAAATAACACGTGGGGTATTCATAACCGTTTCATTCACAACTTTCCAAAGAGCTTTAGGAAAAAATGGGAAATTAGAGAGGCATGAACACTCTTCAGCTAACACTATAAGTGTAGAAATAGAAAACCTCAGGAGACAGGCTAGAAGAAACCGATTCATGCTCAAATTGTTCAACAGAGTGAAAGTGAAGAAGACTTAAATAGGAAGGGTTTAAAAATAAAAATACTTTGCAAAGTTCCATCATATTGTAAAAGGAAGAAGTAGCTTACACTACTAAACATCAGAGTTTGATTGTGAAAATATTTTGGACAAAATTGAATGATGATTTTTAAAATATGGAGAAAGATCAGTGATAGGTCGAATTACAGCAACAAAGATACTGCCCAGTGAACTTCTGTTATGTATAGGCGAAGTTTGAAAGGTGAGTTGAAAAAATCATTGAAAAACAAGAAATTCTTCGTTTAGCAGATGAGAGCACTTCTTTAAGAAATGAAATGGAGCTGAGCGAGAGTATATGTTTAAAGTAGTGGAGGGTAAAAATCCTGTAGAAAAGTTCTTGTCCAATTTTTAAAATACGCAATGGAAAAGCAGAAACTATTGCAAATGCTATTGACAAGGATGACTGATCTTGATTTAAATTGTGACAACATTATTGCTTTTGGATTTGATGGTGCTTCTAATATGGCTGAAAAAGTTGGAGGTGTAAGAAAAACATTAGAAAAGACAAACAAAGAAGTTCTCTATACACTGTACATATATTGTCCCTGGCAACAGCCTCCTGCAGGAATAAAAATCAAAGGTCAATTTTTTTTACATTTTGAAAGACATTTACAAACTGTTTATCAATAAATAAAGAAAATATTTTGCATGATATTCAATCATTAATCAATGATCAATCCTCAAGATTCAGAATGCATTGAAGTGAGATGGTTATCCCATTATAAGATAGTGAATGCTGTCTTTAGGAGCTTAAAGTCAATTGCGTATATATCCACAAAGAAGGGACAGACCTTGCATCACTTGCAGGGGGGCATCTTGCTGGAAATCAGAAATGAGAAATTTCCTTGTCACCTGTTGTATGTAATGAATGAACTCCTTGAGTGCACTCTCTTATCTTAGCAATGCTTTGCAAAGAAGGACTTTAGTATGACCAAGGTCATCCCTAATTACTGGAACAAAATTGAACCTGCAAAATATTGCAATCAGTGTGGGGACGTCAATAGTGATTTACAAAAACGTTCGGTGTGAAACAATGGAAGTTTGCATCTGAAGTGCGCCTGATTTCTGATAAGATAAAATAATGCATTTAAAGGGATAAAGTTATACTGCGATAGTGTAATCGAAGAAATTGAAGAAAGGTTTCAACGACAAATCAATTAATAATGATATTTGCTAGTCACTTTGAGACGTTTCAGTCATTAACAAATTTACCGGATATTGAAGTTAGAAAATTTTGTGACAGATTTCCGATGCTTAATGCGGAAGGTGTACTAGCTGACCTGAAATCCATCAATTTTTATATCAATTCCATGCTCGAAAGCGAAATATTTAAAGCAGATGAAAGTCCATTGTCAAAAATATTGGAAAGGGACGTGGGATATTGCGAGTTACAAAAGCTCTGTGAAATCCTTCTTGTTATTCCTGTAACGACAGCCTCGGTAAAAAGATTTCAGTGCTATGAACCAAATACTAGGTAAGACAAGAAATACAATGCTGACAGAAACCTTAATGCATTGAATGAGGATAAGCATCGAGGGGTCTGAGAATCCAACTGAGGATTTTCTATAAAAAAAACAGTAGACTTGTATGCGACGAAGAAAACTCGTCGTATACGATTCCTTTAAACTTACTTTTTTAATACTAATACCCCTAATTTACTAAGTACTAACGTCGGGGCTACGGCCTACGGAAGTGTTATATATATATATATATATATATATATATATATATATATATATATATATATATATATATATATATATATACCTATATATATATATATATATATATATATATATATATATATATATATATATATATATATATATATATATATATATATATATAAATTTATTTTTTAAAAATCTATTTCCTTATTTGAAAAAAGTCATATTACTCATATATATTTTAATTATAATATTCTCTCTCATAATAATGTTTTCGTACACTTATGTTATTTTATTTATCTAATTTCCCAATAAATTTCACAAATAGATTGCTATAATTTTACAACTAAAGATTTGGTTATATTTCTCGGATATTTACTAATTCAGTAAGACAGTAACTAATAAGACTAAGATTAGCTGACAAGTAACAAGAATATCATTATCCTTTAATTTTATGTAAATTATGTTATACTTATGTACTTCCCAGTCTCTGTAAAGCCCCCCCGGAGAAAATTGTCTGAAAGAAACACTGTATACATATGCCTACGTTAGTGCTCACATGAATTTTGTCATTTCTATGGAATATGTCAAAATAAGGGATCCATGATTGCACGAAAACAGGATGTGATACCAAATCGAGAATATACTGTATATGGAATCAGCACCTCCGAATTACTATATATCTGCTACAAAAGTCCATCAAGAAAAATTTCACCTTTTTTTGTTGAATAGTGTAAGTTTTCTTTATTTTTCCTAAATGGATGACCGAACTTTGAAATAATTCGGCCGAATAGCGACGTGATTATTCGGCCGAATATTCATTCGGCCGAATACTTTTAGCCGAATATTCGGTATTCGGTATTCGGCTTTTTCACTATTCGGAAAATCTCAATATATATATATATATATATATTATGCTTTCCGAGCATGTTTGCTCACAACACCCTCAATCGATGTGGTGCCGAGGGAAGCTGATGGATGGAAGGATAAATATAATGCAAGTAAGGAATTTTAAAATGTGCAAAACATTTTCATTTTGCTGGCGATGAAATAAAATCTTGTAAATAAAAAGTATGTAATATAATAGCTGCAATCAATCGAGTCTCACATGTACTCCACACCTCTTTTTTTTTTTTTTTTTAAAGTTTCCAGACAAAAATATTACTGATAAATATGATGAGGCCAAGGGATTAATTAGTATTAACCTAAATTAAAAATTGATATTTGCATGAAAGAATATCAGACCAGCATCTAGGTAATAGAAGTTGATGAAATGATTTTCAATATACATAATCACAAATGCCCAAAAAATTTTCAGTGCATCTCCACAGCACCTGAGGAACAATTCATTTTCTAATTTTATATATATATATATATATATATATATATATATATATATATATATATATATATATATATATATATATATACCTATATATATATATATAAATTTATATATAAAAAAATATATATTTTTATTTTTTGAGTCAGTGTACAGGACCCACCACGGCTCACAAAGAAGCAGCCACACTGGGCTGAAAAATGAGCACCATGGGAGGGCCCTGTCATACATATGTTTCGAATGTCAAAGGAATATTTGAATGGTGAAATGAATATTCAGTCAGTCAAAATATATAAAAACTAAATAAAATTTATCCTTGCATTATTAATAGTCCTAATATTACATAACAAAATCAAAATGTTAAAGAATATTCACTTCTTGAAGAAACAAATAGAAAAATCAGTTGAATGTGAACAAGATGAATTGAACAAATCTGACGCAAATGAAGAGCCTTTGTTAGTAGTGCAAGAGAAGTGGGTGTGATAAAGTAGGAAGTAAGCAGGGTTGGGGAGCTGGTGTGGCGACGGAAAACTTTGCAAATGGGAATTGGGTCTCGTTGAAAGGGAGACTGAGTCCCCTTTCTTATTATTGAGCAATTAGGGGCCTATTAGTGTTAAGCAGAATTTATTCTTAAAAGTGCGAAGGTAATAAGAACAATCCTTGCCACATCAAGTAAACAAGTGTCTTGTCTTGACATTCAAGACTCTTCTCAATAAATTATTTTTTTTATGTATATTTTTCTGTTAAAAATTTTCATGATACTACAGTTGTTTTTCTAATTGCAGATTTGAGAGGAACTTTAATGATATAACACCTAATAGTTTATAATATCTTTAAGTAGCGATTCTTTATACTACTTATAAAAACTAAATAGTTTATGGAAATTGTCAAGGATATAGGCTATGAGAAGAATAAGTTCTTTTTCAATTGTAATTGACAATTATCACTGGAGAATAATAATAACAATAGAAGAAGAATTATACTTACTATAGAACCAGCTTCAAGAAACTGTAGAGAGGAATCTATTGAATATACCACAAAACCCTCATTAATAGGTATTTGGGAATTTATATTTAGTTGAATAAAAAGGTGAATGATTGTGTTGAGAAAAATTGAAATAATATAAATTCATACTTCAATGTTTCAAATATTAGATTAAAAAAAATGTGAGTTATACTTAATCATAAACTATTCAAATAAGAATAAGGAAAGTCTGAAGGAGTTATAAATGTTTTTACTTAATTGATCTTGAAAGGCATATACATTGCATTAATACAATGTATATATATTTTTCCAGGGTTTTTTGCTCATGATTTTTTCCAAATTTTGTTCTGGCGTAGTTGGATATTAACCAGAAGGAAATTGATTTAAGTAAGAAGGAGAAAGAATTTAAAGATAAGCAACCCTAATTGCCATAGCTGTACACTTTTCACTCACTTTTCTTCTTCCTTACTAACCCCACAATTACACGTAATTCCTAAAACCCACTTCTCATATCTATCCACTCTTTTCTCCCGCATGCAGCAAAGCACGCAAACTGAAGCAAGAGATAAGATAAGAAGTAGGATAGGTCGTGAAAGAGGAGTTAGTTGTTTAAGAAAAGTACCGAAGGGAATTAAGGAAGTGGTGGAATCGTGAAACAAGAATAGTTAAGAGACTTAAGATGAAACATGACTAGGTAAAATCTGGAAATAATAATAGTTAAGATAGAACCTGCCCAAGTAATTCACATACCGATAGCGACATTTGTAAAAAAAATTTTTTTGTAAGTTTATATAAAATAAAAAAATTGTAATTGAGTTGTGTATCAATAGCCCTGAGAGTAGGGATTATTGAAAAATTGCCTCATAAGGTAAAGATTCAGGAGCTAAACAAAAGTGCACCTTCAAGGAGTCCACATTCCTGGATCCGGCCATTGGAAAAGGCCAGAAGACTAAAAGTAAGTTAAAAGAAGTTTTGTGTTTATTTATGAGAGGAGATGGAGCAATAGATAGGAGGACCTGTCGGGTAGCCCCAGAACACATACAACATAATACTTCCCTACACATTAAACCTAAACTGTTGTACCCCATTTCCACACTCACCGTTAAATCGTGACATATAGTGACTGTGAGTGATATTAGTGTGGCCAATACGGAGGCGTGCAAGTATCACCTCATGTAAGCGCTTTCATCTGTGGGAGGAAAACCACTCACCAATGTTCGGCTTTATGTTTCTGAGTTTCCCTCCCCGCTGATCACTCGTCCAGCACTCTTGCCAACAAGATCAAAAACCCTGTCGGAGAGCAGGATAGTAATCAGTTGATGGGAGGTGGCCTTGTCGAATGGCATCTGTGAGGTACCTGAAACAACTCCGAGAAGAGGAGGCGGCCATTTTGGCCACTCTGTCAGCAATTTCATTGCCATTTACCCCAACATGCGAGGGAGTCCAACATAAAATTATTTGTTTCTTACGGGAGTGGAGCAGCCGAAGAAATTGTTGTACAGTTGATACCATTGCATTTTTAGAATAATTTGAAGTGAATATCCTTGGTAGAAACACATTAGACTTTAGGCTAATCACAGGATAGATAGAAGGGACCCAGCGTCCTGCTTGAACGCTGCATATAGGTGGAATGTGAAGGTCACTTTATAAGACTTTGTGATATAGAAATGAGGAGAATAAAAAAAGAAAGAGAAAAACAGATAGCTTTATTATTCACAAAAGAGAGTAGTATTTTTTAAAAGGATAATTTATATACGGTACTAGATAGTTAGAGTAGGACTATCCTATGATCTAATGCTATTAGATACTTTTTAACAATGTGTCATGGAATACCGGGTTTGATCGGTATCTTTTATCATGCGTTGGAACAATGTGGCATGGAATACCGGATTTGATCGGTATCTATTATCATGCATTGGAACTGATATCTATGTTTTATGAAGGTTGGTTAGGACGTTTACTATGTACTAACCAAGTAAACTTGATATGATACACTTTTATGAAATTTATATAATTAAGACTAAAGAATCACTTTTAGTTTGATTCGATTTTTTTAAGGGCTAAACTTTAAGTTCAGTTTAGTAAGATGAGTACTTAACTTAAGGCAAATTATGATGTGGGTCTAAGACTAGTTCTTAAAGACTCCACTAAGGGTATGAAAATTTGTTTCAAATGGCAATTAATATTGCCCACAAAATAAGACTGTAACAATTCAGATGGCAATTAGTATTGCCCACAAATAGGATGATAGTGTTTGGATGGCAATAGGTATTGCCCACAATTAAGACGTTCAATTCCAAAAAGAGGGATACAAAAATAAGAGTTGGTTCTTCCAAAAAGAGGTATCCTAATATAAGAAGTGGCTCCAAAAAAGAGGGATCCGATCCTAAAGTAAGAATTTTGCACAAAAAAGAGGATCCTGACATAAGAACCTATAAGCATAACAAGAGTTAGGTTTATGTTCTGAATGATTTTTTTTAATATTTCTAGATTTTTACTTTTGAATAACTGAATAAAAAGCCTTACCCTAGCGATAAGTACGTCGGTTAGGGTTCTTTCTGATAAATACTGATGACTATGTTTGGGAATGTTTGGTAACGAGACCACAGAATTAAGTGAAGACTGTAAGTATAGAAGGAACATGGTAAGAACACACAGTCTTTATATTTTTATTAAAGTATTCTTAAGAATTTTATGGAATTATATTTTAATCTTTTAATCTAAGTATATTTTTAATAATATGTAGTACTAACCTGTACAGAGTTTTATCCTAATGTACAGGTGTGATGATCGAGAAAACGTCAAATGGAAGAATTTTGGTAATATAAACCTGTATTCTGTATTCTTAGATTAAATATTAATTTCACGAAATGAAAGAATTAGAGGTGGGGGTGGCAGGAAATGGTGTTAGAATGATTTAGAATGGAGATAAGTGGAGGGTGCCCACCATATATGCGTGGATGATTTAGCCTGTGATAACTCTAAAATTAGAATTGTTATTACACAAACGATTTGAACTAAGAGATCTGCTTTAAAAGAAACTAAGACAAGAGTGTTGCCGTGAGGCAGAACAATACGGTTAAGTTATGCGATGGTGAACAGACATCAAGTTGTCTGTTTATATATTTAAGGTATACGCTAATAAAAAAAATTATGTTAAGAGGTATAGAAAGTTTGGGAAATGGCAGAAGGTGTCTAAAAGTAATTAAATCGTTGGTGAAATGTAAAGGACTAAGTCTTGAGGCAGCTAGGGTTCCACATGAGGGTATGTTGTCACCTGTGTTATTGTATATGCAGTAGTGAGACTATGGTCTGAATAAGAAGTAGATCTAAAGGTCAATGTGTTCAGATGGACAATCTTAGGGGCGTGCTAGGTGGAGAAGAATCTGACAAATGAGGAATGAACCATTAGAGTTTGGTGAAAGAAAGGGGTAAATGAGAGAATAAATTTAAGTATGTTGAGATGGTTTGGTCATGGGTCATGAATGATAGTCGGTTGTCAGTTGATACTGAATATGTGTTGGGAATCGACCGGCTGGGAGCCTGAAGAAAAAGTGGATTGAGTCAGTAAACAAATATTTGAAGGAGAGAAATTGGAGTTTGGCAGAGGCGAGAATAAAGGTGCATGGCCAGGGGAGAGAATGGTGTGTTTGTGAAAGGTCAGGCTCCACTGAGCCAAGTGTAGATGAACCTTACACGACTTTTTACCATAGTGAGGGTCCGTCGCAATCCCCTGGAAGCTCTAGGGTGGATTTTTTTGAATGCGACGAGTCTCCTTACTTTACCAATTATCATACAGAGGGCGGTAAGGCTTGAATTTCTTTCTGGAATCTTTCATATTCTCTACTGCTTTTCTTTCGATTTGCCAAAGAAAAAGGTAGATGAAGAAGAGTATATATATATATATATATATATATATAGATATATATATATATATATATATATATATATATATATATATATATATGCATATATATATATATATATATATATATATATGGTATATATCTTCTCTTCTTTAGCTGTTCCTTCCAAGACTGGGAGTAAGGTGCGCTACAAGCACTGGAAAAGAAAAGTAGTAGGAGAATAATGACAAATGTCGAAAGAAAGCCCAGCCTTACTCCCCCCTTCCTTGTACCATTAATTAGTGAGCAGAACTCGTCACAGACAGAAAATCCACCCTAGAGCTTCTATGGGACCCCGACGGACCCTCACTATGGTAAATCGTCAATGTAAGGGTTCATCCTTTGGCCCAGGTGGGCCAACTTATGTCCCTATACAAACCCTCCACTCTCCTATCATGCAACCTTACTCCTCTCCTCTGCCAAACTCATTTCCTCTCCTCCTTCAGACATCTGTTTACTGACCTCAATCCACTTCTTCTGGTCTCCAAAATGTGGTCGTGTCTCAACACACTACCACTATACACTGCTTAACCAACTGATCATCACCACCCTTGCCATGACCAAACCATCTCAACATACTCTCAATTTATTCTCTCATTACCCCTTTCTTTTTTTCACATATACCAGTGATCAACTCTCTAATACGTTTATTCCTCTCTTTATCAATTCTTCTCACAATTAACACACCTCTAGCATTGTCCATCTGAACACATTGAACTTTAGATCTATACTTCTTATTCCAGACCATAGTCTCACTAACATACAATAACACAGGTAACAACATAACCCTCATGTAAGACCCTAGCACATTCAAGACTTAGTACCTTTGTATTCACCAAGGATTTAATTACCCCATCCACCTTCCTTCTACACTTAACATTTTCTTCTACACCCTGTATCGTCCGTTCCCTTCTCCCAACAAAAATCCTAAATATTTAAACTCAGACACTTGTTCTAGCTGCTCACCATCTAAATATAACTTCCACCTATGTCCCCACTACAACCACAACTTTACTTTATCCATCGTGAATAGTATAGATAGATATATAGAGGATAGAGGAGTATATATATATTATTATATATATATAAAAAGAGTATATATATATTATATATATATATATATATATATATATATACATATATAGATATATATAGTATATATATATATATATATATAATATATATATATATATATATATATAAAGTATATATATATATAAGTAAACTATAACACTAAAAAATCCTAATTAATAGCCTTTATAGGCTTAGGTAGCAAGAAATTTCGCTGTCACACAAATGCTTTCCTGAGCTGTCATGTGTAAGCATCCTTACTTCTTAATTTATATATTTTATATTTCCCAAATTGTAAGTTGACATTTTTGTCTATTTATTTTAGCCTTGAGAATGGGCAGAAGATTTGATCACTGAAACTAGTCGGCAATAGATTTTCTAATAAATATGTTTAGTTTGTTTTGGTTCAGCTGGCTGTTATATATATATATATATATATATATATATATATATATATATATATATATATATATATATATATATATATATATTTATTTATATATATAATATATATATGTTATAAATATATATATATATATATTATATATATATATATATATATATATATATATATATATATATATATATATATATAATATAGCTTAAAATGCCCAAAACTATTTAAATATAATTAATATTATAATAGCCGACTAGTTTCGGGCAAGAATATTTCTTCCCATTTTCAAGGCTTACAATATAATGATAAAATTTCAAATAAAAATATTATATAACATCAATAATAATTAAAATAATATAAAGTTAAAATAAATAAATCATATAGATAAATTGATGATTACAATATTATATGGTTAGTTCTTAATTAAACAAAATCTCACTTCAGTATTAAAAGACTGTTAAAATTTAGATTTTCATTTAAGGTTGGTTTGAGATGCCAAATATACAAGGATTCTAACAACTGAAGATCGGGTCTCAGTTTGGGACAATATTCCAAAATTGGTTCCTGTATATGGTGGCCTTCCAGAAGAGAATGAGTATTTATAGCTGAATAGGGAGGATGATGTAAATGGTCTAGAATTCTAAATGAAATACCCTTATGCTCAGCAATACGTGTGGAAAGACTTCGCATTGTCTTTCCTATGTAGTGGCATCGCAGTCACCGCACTTATAATGATATATTACTGATGAGCACAAAGGTAAACTTAGAAAATTTTTAAAATATTTCCCAATTTTGCTTTCACTCGAAAATAAAATCTAAATTTAAACTGTGGAAAGTTAGTTTTTAAACTGTCGTCAATTTTATGGATTAGTCTATAACTCATTTCAGAAAGGCAACTCTACATACAAAATGATCCTTAGGAGCTGTTAATTTAACTTGAGATTTGTCTTTAAATTTTGGTTGAAAGTAATTTTCGAAAAAGTTGAGTCAATAATAAATTTTGGGAACCCATTCTTCAGAAATAATGTTTTCAGAAAATCGTTCTTGTAAATTAATAATGAAATTTTGTATCCTGTCAAAAGAATTGTAATTAAGTTATTTTTAAACATAAGTGGAATAAAAAAATAAAATTTTTGGTCAATCCAGTAAAAGTAGATTTTCTGAAGACACTGGTGTGAAATTTGCTGTTATCCTTGCGATATTTCGATATCCAGAATGCCAAAGAATTATATATATATATAGTATATATGTATATATATATATATATATATACATATATATATATATATATAGTTATATATATACATATATATATATATATATATATATATATATATATAGTTATACATATATATATAGTATATATATATATATATATATATATATATGAAGCTAAAATGTGGTTCTTACTTATTTGCAAAATCAACCTGAAGTAAGCCATGTGCTTCTTCAATTAAGCCAATGGAATCAATGTGAAAACGTGTAATAGGTGCAGAAGAAATCTGAAACTCTGGCATACCTTCTTCATTGCAATACTGCCTACTGAACGTAACAACACCACAATGATCTGAAATTCAGTAATTTAAAAATAAAATGTTTTTCATGTCTTTAATTATTAAGATAAATAATCTGTGATTAAATGAGATTATTCAATTTAATAACTTACCTCTCGATGTTACTTCTTTAAAGTAGTGAATAATACATTTCAATTTCTCCAGGGCTCGTTTTTCCTTATTTGAAAATAATCTGTTAATATTTGCAGTTATTAATTTGTATGATCAAAATTAAAATTATTTTCAGAAATCGTTTAGCAAATTCAAAATAACAATTTTACCTCAACTTTTCAATTATACTTACCAAATTTATTAATACAGCAACCATAAAAAAAAAAAAAATTAATAAACTATTTCTACATATTTCTCGTAAGGATACAGAATTTTGGTGAAAATAATAGTCAATTTATGCCTGACATTTGAATGGTAATAATATTAAACTAAATTTACAAGTATTTCTAATTACTCATTTTAATGAAAGAAACATTAAGAAAGATACTGAGATATTAAAGATTAACACACTTACAAAAGTTATTGATCTTCCAACAAAATATTTTTTTCCCATTGTTTTTACAAAACTAGAAACCAATTTGAGTTTAGTTTCCATTCGACTAAAAGCAAACTATAACTATTTAAATTTTAATAAATTCTTTAAATGTTTTCAACTAGAAAAAACTGATACAATATCATTTTAAATAACCCGTTATTGAACTCTGGGTTCTCATTAACTTACATTCCTTGATAAAGCACATATGTCATGATATGATGATTCTACTACTATCAGTAATAAGCAATTTTTTTTTAATAAAATTATTCTGATTATCATAATAATTGGTAAACTGATGGATAAAATAATCTCCCTCTCATTGTCACAATATTTACACTATTTATAAAAGTCTGTAACAAAATGGATGTAAATTTTTTTTTATTAGTTTATTGATGAAACATCATCATAATTCATAATGAATCTTTATGATCTAGTTTACTCTATCAATTAGTCCTAGACCCTTTATACCTTACTCAATGTTCACTAGTCCTTGGGCACTAAATACCTAATATATAAACCATTCAGTGTATTTGAATGCTCAAGAAAATCTCTCGTCATCTCTAACCTTTTTGTGTTACAATTACAATTATAATATTTATAAAGCTTCTTACACTAATACTCAACAAATATTCAATTAACCATTTTATTTTTTAGTCAATCTTAGCTTTTTAAAGTATCATTTTAGCCTTTTTTTCATAAGCTTACCCTTCATATTCTATTCCTCCATCATTACACTGAAGCTTAAGTCACCGCCCCGCTTCTAGTTCAAATTGCTCCTTCACTCTCTTATATTACAGAAACTATAAAGGGCAATGCTCTTCCGAAGTCTCAAAGTTGCATCTCTCTCTCTCTCTCTCTCTCTCTCTCTCTCTCCTTCCTAACCTACGTCTCTCTTGTCTCTCTCTTCTCTTCCTCCTCCTCTCTCATCTCCTGCTCTTTCCACCTTCATCTCCTCTCTCTCTCTCTCTCTCTCTCTCTCCTCTCTCTCTTCTCTCTCTCTCTCTCTCTCTCTCCTCTGCTCTCCTCTTTCTCTCTCTCTCTTCTCTCTCGTCTCCTCTCTCTCTCTTCTCTTTCTGCTGCTCTTTCTCTTCTCTCTCTCTCTTCTCTCTCTCTCTCTTCATCTCTCTCTCTCATATTCTCATTTCTTCTCATCTCTCTCTCTCTCTCTCTCTCTCTCTCTCTCTCTCTCTTTCTCTCTCTCTCTCTCTTCTCTCTCTCTCTCTCTCTCTCTCTTGCTTCGTCTCTCTCTCTCTCTCTCTCCGTCTCTCTCCTCTCTCTCTCTCTCTCTCTCTCTCTCTGCTCAACGATGTTAAATTGCCGGTTAGAGATAAATAAAACCTCTTATAACTGAATCTCCTCCTCTCTCTCTCGCTCTCTCTCTCTTCTCTCCGTCTCCTTCTCTCTCTCCTCTCTCTCTGCTCTCTCTCTACTCTCTCTTCTCTCTCTCTCTCTCTCTATCTTATTCCACTATGTTCGCCTGTACGATCTATCAAATTAAATCCTGTCGAAGAATACTTCTTCCTTTCTTCTACATTCTGTCACCTTTATTGAGGTTGCCTTGTAATTAAAGGACAAAAATGAATCTCAAATCATAACTAATAAAATAATTAATCAATGAAGTCGGTAGTTCAGCAGCTTATCGAAATGAGACTATACAAACACTGCGATATGATGATCATGGAAGTTGCAGAAGCTCGCTAGTATCTCACTGTTTGTTATATTTACTAAGTAGGATAGCGCCTTCATAGTTGGGTCAAGCCTGTTACTAATATAATAATAAATTAATTATAAATATATGTTGAATAATCCACATTGGCCTTTGTTTGATTCAGCTCCCACCCTATGAAATTTACTTTCCCAACTGCTGATTCGAAGGTTTTATTCAGCCCTCTGGCCTTATCTTACGAGAAGAAAAATAAACACTAATGTTAACATGTTTTATAAAAGCAAAATAGTATGATTCTCTTTAACTTCAAGTACGTTAGGATAGAAAGTCTATACATCCAATTGTTAATAATAATATCTAATAATCATATAATAATAAAATAATTAATAAAAATAATAATAATCGAATAATAATCTATAATATATAATTTAATACATAATAATAATCAAATGATATTAATAATATACTAATATATAATAATAATATATAATAATAATTAATTAATTAATAATACCTGTTAAGAATTTACTTATCTGGGTAACTTGCATATTCAGTTTGTGGTCCTTTTGCATTTCGTCTCGGGAATGTACAGAGAAAAGCATTTGCAAGCAAACTTGCAATCTACAAGTGAAATTTTATTTCTTCTATTTTCACTTCATAAACAATCGCCTTGAAATTATTATTTTTTTCTTCCAAGTAGGGGTATTGATGGTGATACTGTAACGGCAGTGGTTTCCCAAAGTGTCGGCTGTCATGCAGCTCTTCCCACAGAACGGTGACGCTGAACATTAAAAAAAATTTATAACTTTATTTTCTGTTTTAATTTAATTTAATAATGATACAGAATACAACTACGTAATAACTGATTAGATCAGTTGACCACTTAGGGGTCGACTTCTGGTAAACTTGAATTAAGTCTATAGTGCACTGCTGCAGGTCATGTAGGCAGATATGGATCAAGAGTTTGTCAGAACACTGGGTTCTATATCAATATCTTTATCTTATACAAAGGACCTCTCGACTGGCTAACAGCTCAATGTCTAAATTAATTACATTCTGGATTTTTCAAATGAAAAAATAAAACTCTTGTTCAACTCAAAACACAAGACCTGTATCCTCAATATGTAATGAAAGCTCAGATTTTACCGATTCAACATTTATTTTGCTGTTCTTACCTATAACAAAAGATGGATGAACTCCAGCAATTTATCTTCATTCATACATCCAACCTTTTTTTTTTTTTTTTTTTTACAGTAACAGTCACCCTTTCATCGCCCTCTACCGACACGCGAGCCACTACGGAATCTTGCTAATTCTATTCTTCCCACCACACTAGTCCGATGTCTTGTAAGATGTCTGTCGTATGAAGAGGTTTGGATAGACGCTCATGTGTTATATGGCTTTCGTGGGTTATGTCTTGGAAAGGTAGGTCGTATTGTAAGACTGGTTAGTTGTAGGCGATGCCAGTCCCTCTACAAGGTGCAGATTCTCGTATGAACGCACGACATAGTAAAGCGAACCCATACCACTTCAGGCACTGGCACCATACTATAGTGGCACGACGCTGCGCGGTGCTAACAAGCGCCTCATATCGGGAGACCCTGCGAGTATGCGCCTTGAACTCTCTCTGCTCTCCTCTGCTTCCTCCTCTGGTGCGTCGACTGCGTGCTTATGCTATCCAGTCTCGGCCTAAGCTCGACCAGCCTGCTCTCCGCTCTTCCGTCATGTGAGCGACTTAGGAGCCTAACTGCTCGATGACCTCGCCCACCTCCTCTCTCTCATACATACTGCTGGGTCTCTTATGTCTCCTTACTCCGTGCTTCTATACCTCTCTCTCCTCTCTCTCTCGTCTCTCTGCTTCTCTTTCCTTCTGTTTCTCCTCGGCTCGTCTCTCTCTGCTCTCTCTCTCCTCTCTCTCTCTCTTCCTCTCTCAACTCTCTCTCTCTCTCTCTCTCTCCTCTCTCCTCTCTCTCTCTCTTCTCCTCTCCTCTCTCTCTCTCCTCTCTCTCGGTCCTCTCTCTTCTGCTGCTAGATCTACTGCTCTTGTTCAGTGCTCCTCCGCTCTCCTCATCGTGAGCTATACCCGCGTGCACCTGATCTGTCATCTATATCCTCTCTCCGTGCTGCCGCACCTCCTGTCTGATCCTCTCTCGTCTCTCTCTCTCCTCTCTCTATCTTCTTGACTCCTCTCATGGCTGCTCCGTCGAATTTAAGACTCTGATATAAATATTACTATCCAATTGGACCGCTCCTTCGCTCTTATTTATCGATGCATAATCACAGAGCGCACCGCCTCGCGATCGTAGCCACCCGCATATATACTCTACTGTACACAGATCGTCCCGGATAATAAGTTACCCGTCGATGGGGCATAACATACTGAATAATATAATTGTTTATATCGCCTTCGTATTACTATATCAGTCCTGAGTATAATAATGTCCTAAACGATGCGCTTACTCATTATAAGTACCTGCTGCTTCTATCCCACCGCGAACTCTTAGTAACCTTTCTACACATTAGACTCGTGTAGCGCTGCCACGCGGGTTAGTATTGCTGCCGCTTCTATATCAGTATAGCTAGCCGCGTCCCGGATAGAAGAGCGGCTAGCAGGTAATAAACGGCTACGTATTAATGTAGTAATTCGTGGTATTCTGTATATAATAGTATCCCTAGAGCTACTATATATATGGCCGTAACGATCTCATCTGAGCTAGTATCATCGAGCTCGCTACTTTCCGATGTGTAATCGGCAGTCTCGATTGGTAGTATTGATAACCTCCACATCACGCCTGGGGTGAGTAGAATGTTGTAATGTAGTGTATGGATGTAAATAGGTGTAAGCAATATTTTTGGCCCTGCCCTGGGTAAAATAACCCCCCGCAAGCCCCGCGGTTGCTGGGGGCGCAGGAGCGAAAGGGCGCACGGCGGCGCTAAGAGGGGAGTAGCACTTTTTCTTAATGTGAGAACTCCGATAAGTTAACTCTCGGGCAGGGTTTAAGTAAGAAAATTAAAAAGAACCATGAAATGTAGTAGAAGTTCACTTTACAATGCATGTGTTAATCCTACTGGAGTTATAATAGAAAATCGTTGCATAAGATAATCCAGTGTATGTATACAAGAAGAGGTGTGCGACAGTGTGCGTGAAATACTCGAAGCGTGAAGTTTTGGACCTCATAATAACGATGTCAACTTCGTAATGTTTTAGCACTTCAGAGGGGCATCGGCTGAAGATACAAGAACATTGGATAGTAAATCTGGAAACTTGTCTGCAATATTATTGATTTGTTTCCAGGTACTGACCCGTCTGTCTAAAAGTCACCCTGGGGAATTGAGAAAACGCAGGAACAAGCACTATAATGAGTGCTCTACTTCAGAGGGAACTCAAGTTGCTTCACAACAGTGTGCTCCGTGAGCACTAATAATGTTGTAACTTAAGAATTGCGGCCCTCTTTTCTCTTATTTATGGATACGACCCAAGAGTATTTCTTCAAACTTACAGGTGGGTATAAAACCTAACTAATTATAAGATATGTCTGCATCAATTACGATGAAAAGTAGCTTCAAATTAATGAGTCAATGCCTGGGGCTTTCCCCATAACCAAATCAAGAGAAGGGCCGTGAAGGTTTATAGAAAGTGTGATAGGCCGTTTGTTGGTTATCTCCGGGGCGTGGATGCTAGTGCTATATTTTTTTGGGAAAAGCAATAATATTTCAATTAAAAAGTTGCAGTGGGGCAGGGCTTATGAAGGGGATTATGTGAGCAGGCCTCGAATGGGCTTCATGTTCGAGTGTAATGGTAGCATCTAGAGCATCTGTGATTAATTCAAGTTAAAGAAGTAATGACAACATGTTTATTGTTTAATTAGTTACAGTTTTTGCACTTTACGCAATGAATAGCTAATTTCAAAAGTGTTTTACAAAATGCCACATCTCTCAACACCGATCAGCGTTAGTTAGTACGGTATAACTTCAGATGTTACAGCCGGCAATCGAATCGGTGAATCAACTCGAATTCAGACATTTACCTTGTAGCTTCGGCTTGAGACACTCCTTTCCTTCCTTCTATAATATTCGCCTCACTTAATGTATCTTGAGTAGAAGTACGGGCGGCACGCTCCTCGCCGCTATGCCCGCACTACTATACTCTATACGGCGTAGTGTGTGGGGTGGAGGGCGCAGGCCTGACTGACTGGCCCTTCCACCTCATAACTGACAATCCACCGCATCTTTACCCTAAGCCGATAACTACGCCATTATGACTATTATCACACTCTTCGTGTATGAGTGTGATTATACTGTATACACTGGATCTCCTGGTTGTCCCTACATATGCGTTCTTTCGACCGTAACTTCGATCCGTCCCTCGCACCGCATTAACGAGAGCCGTTGCATTCACCGTTACGGTATTGATATCTTCGAACGGTCTACAGCTCGACAGGACTGCACTAGTATACCTATACGAGTACAAGAATGTACGCACTTGATTCTTCACTCTCGATATGTCAACTCACTCTTGGCCTTTCTTTTATAGTCGTCACGCCGCTCCTAAATAGCGTCGAAGCTTTATATTCCTCGTATCTCTGGTATTGATTGAATCGTACAGCAAACTACCGGCCCTTTTCCTTTCGTCATTGCCAAGTTCCAAACACACCTCTATCCCACCCCGTCCATGACTCAACAGGGTTTGGGGCGCGCAAACAAATTAAGTCGCGGGGGGCGCAACTGACCTTAGGTACGCCACTGGTATTGTATTTTATATATATTTCACCTATACCCTTTCTCTATCGTATATATATATATATATAGTAAGTATATATATATATATATATTATATAGTATATATATATAATATTTCAATATAGTTATATATAGTACGGGATAACAATATAGTAGGAATATAGTTATTATATATATATTCATATTATTATATATAATTAAATTAGTAATATTATCATTATCACGGCGATTGCGGGAGTCGAGAAAAAGAAACAACCGACTCCCGACTCGACTCCCAGAGTCGATTTTTACCAAACGACCGACTCGGCGCGTACTCCCAGAGTCGTTTTAGAAGACAACCGGAGCTCCCACCGGGACTCCCATATGGGAAAGTTTGAACGTTGAATTTTTTCCCAAAGATTCACGAAACTTTTCTTTTCACTCGCTTAGTATACTAAATAAACATTGAAATAAAGATATTATGCCAAACGAAATTTTAATAATTTCCGAATAGATAATAATTATCATTACACTTGGTGGTGGGTTAACAAAAAGGCCACTTTTATTCACGAGTAGGCTTACGTACGCAAACGTGAACTTGGTTGACAAAAAAAAATTCAATCTTACAACTATTCTAATTCTAAATTTATTGCCCACCTGGACTATGATATATCCGCAGATTACATTAATAGTCCTAATAGAGGATGTAGTGAAGTCCTAACATGATATCTAAAATATGATATGAGTAAATATTATGAATAGAAATTAGATCATTATATAATTAGATATGGTCTATCTGATCTTGTTATACTTGATTGCTAATAATATTATTATTATTCGTGATCTTTGGTGGGTTATCGTCTACGGGATTTGCTGGAGTACTATATAATAATAATAATAATAATTATTATAATACTTAATAATAATAATAATAATACATACATGATAAATGATATATGATTAATTGATAATAACATAATTATAATAATAATTAATGAATAATTAATTAATACTAATAATAATAATAATATAATAATAATCGTCTAGATAGTAATAATAATAATGACGTATTGCATGACTTAACTTAATGAATTTATTATGCAGTGTATAATATTATGATATTAATAATAATAAATTAATAAGTAATATGATTAATAATAATAATAATATAATTATTATTATATGTTATTTTATTCTAAAATTGATGCATTAATGCTTTCGGACGGCTGACCTATTATACTGATATATATATATATATTATACTATATATATATATATATACATACTGTTATATAATTGGTCTAGTATATACTATATTATATATATATACTGAATATATATTATATAATTATATCTATATTATACGGTATATGCAATATCAATGACCCTCCCGTATATATGTGAAATCCAGTTTAACACCCAAATATCTTAATCGCATAACTTCAAAAACTACACCACGCTACCGGGAAAAGGACATACGATTTTTGCGACGTTTCCTGGTAAAGTTAGACTTAGAGAAAATGATTTATAAAAAATTATTTAAACGTTTCGTGCTCTTCTCTGCACATCATTGGAAGTATTTTTCAATACAAATTTGACAGCCATTATAGAAACATGACTCACTGGGCAATACCAAATGGAAACTGATAATTAGTTTGCTCGAGGCGATTACATAGCTAGAAGCTACAGTACTACAAGGATAATAAGCGTAAAGTTATTGAGAAATATGATACAAACACTAGCATGCCGACAATAACAACAATGGACACATCACACAGCCACACACTTCTAATAATTTTCTTATTCTTTGAAGATAAAAGAAAATAATAATTATACTAGCCATTGATGCACACTTTGTTTTCACTAATTAATGGTTTATTTTTAATATGATGCGCAATAATATTTATTTTTTTAAATGTTACATATATAAAGCAGAAAATTACAGGCTTATCCAACGTCTCGTGATAGTGAAGTGAGTCTTCACCCGTCGTATGAAGGGCGCTCTGTATTCTACTGGTATCACTCTGTCGTCGTTACTCGTGCGTAGGTAACTGCACCGTGGCGCTATATATTATATATAACTATATATATCATATATATATAATATAGCTTACCTTAATATATTATAATATATGTTATAGATATGAGTTATATATCCTGTCAGTCTTATTGCGATAGATACAACCATATGGATACGTCGCATCTTTGACAGTAGTTTAGCTATTATATGGATATAATACTTAATGATGGGACGATTATTCGTCATCGTCAATCGGCAAAATCGGCATATTCTTTTCCGATCGTCATCATTATCGCCATCTTTCTGCCGATTAATTTAATACATAAAAACTAAACATAATATGGATATTTTGCAGATAATATTAAAACTTCCAATACATGA
>JABUQX010139248.1:20000-36784 GCA_015478945.1 Trachelipus rathkii | reverse complement strand
CTCTGCTCCGCCTAACTTCATCCTCTTGCCTGCTCTTACCTTTGCACTCTCATCTAGCATATTCTTACAGTCTTTCCCTTTAAGAATCATAGGGGCGCCCAAACTTTGTTGCTCACCACCATACTCATATTTACTTGGTCCCTAACATAGCTATTATACAGCTTTCTTAATTACTTCCTTCTCTTGTAAACAACATTGCGATTTATTTATGCCCAGCATCTTATTAACTCTTATTTCTAGCTTCCAAACAGTGATTAGCTACTTTTCTACAATTACTTGCATATACATCACACCTAAATCTTTCTTGGCCCAAAGAGACTCACGCCAATCCCCATTCATATCGGTAGTTAAAACTTATTATTTGCCAGTAACCTAGCGTGAAGAAACTACACTTCTTTACTTATTAAAAATTCATGTTGCCACCTTATTCTGCCCACCCAGAGGAAGTTTAACTCAAGACTCATGTCTTGATATCTTTACTACATTCCGTCCACTATTCCCTTATACCGAGGTCGAGCCATCTTCCTCAGTATCATCTGCCCCCCAATCACTAGAAACCTCCTGTCAATTTTACCAAGTTCCCTGGTCCATAAAATTCATTTATATATAATATGTAAAAGGACAACAATAGTAGTGGCCCCAGCACTGAGCCCTGTGGTTACACCGCCCTCGTTCGACTAGTTTCCCCATGTATCTGCATTATTGCCCATGTTAGTTGTACAACACTTGTTTTTCATATTTTTGCAACCACTCTTAATCCAACCACTGTACCACTCCACCATATTACCACATCTGCCAATAAACTTTGTCATCAGCCCTTCATGTGGGAAACCTATCAAAAGCTTACTAAAGTCTAAATATACAAATATAAAACTTGCGATCTCCTCGTCAATGCGCCTAGCTAATGGTATCCATAAATTGCTAAAAGAGTTTCGTTCTGACATGCACCTACCCTTTCTGAAAACCGTGCTGGGAGTTCATACAATACCAAATTTGTTATCTTTCTTAAATAAATTTCTCTATTATCGACTTTCTAAGCATAACGTTTCCAAGACTCATTTACAACCAGAGATGTTAAGCTACTGGCCTATGAGATTTACCCAAATCTTCCTGTTACTTAATGATTTATATAAATGGGCACAACATATGCTGTTTTCCAGTCATCTGGTACCTCAGTCCAGGGTTGTGGAGTCGGTTCAAAAATTTTCCGACTCCACCCTCTTCAAAAATTACCGACTCCAACTCTGACCTCTTCAAAAATTACTGGTTGACTGCCGACTCCACCCTTCGAAAATTTTCCGACTCCACCTCTATCTTGAAAATTACCGACTCTGACTCCACCCTCTTCAAAATTACTGACTGCCGACTCAACCCTTTTCTAAGATTGCGAACTCTTGACTGCACTCTCTAGTCAAAAGCTACCGCGAGCTCGCGACTCGACTCCACCAACCCGTGCCTCACCAAATGTTATAGATCGCTTAAAAATCAAATTCAGTGCCTTTGCAATGCTGATACTACCCCTTTTCAAAATTCTACCATATATTACTTAGGTCAATATGGATCAATCATGGTCTAATAAACGTTCTTTAATATCTTTTACGTTCAAATTCAAATTCTGTTACTGGGTTGAAGTATATAGTCCTTCAATAGTGTTAACCTTTCGGATATGTAGTCTCCATTGTTTAAAAGTAAGCGTATGAAAGATTAAAGGTCTATGTTGTGTGGCGTCGAGGACAAGTCCTTCTGATGAAATCTGAAATATGTACTGTTTAGATGGGTGAACACAAGCTCGGTACGAAAAGCTGTCTTGGATTTCATTGTTAGAATAGGGTTGAATGAAAGGGAGCGGATGATGCAGAATGTCATAGGAAATCGTGAATGCGCACTAAGGTGGCTGTATGCAGATTAATCGTTGATTCATAGTTAGGTGGATGGTAAAGGACTAAGGTCCTTAACTGCGGCTAGGCTCTTACATTTGAAGTTATGTTGTTTACCCGGTGTATAATGTATTTATTTATAGTAGTAGGCTATTGTGTCTGAGGTAATAAGATGGTATAGATCGAAAAGTACATGTGGTTCGATTTATGGACAATTTAGTGGATTGTGTTAGGTCTGAAAGAATGTGTTAAAAATGAGGATATGAACGGATTAGAGAGTTTGTGGTGTGATGTGAAAAGGTGTAAAATGAGAGAATAAAATGAAAAGTACTGTTAGATCAGGTTGGGCATTGTGATAAGGGAATTAGTGATGATAGTATTCGTCTCGTTTAAATGAGAATAGTGGTGATATGTAGTGTGTTTTGATCGAATATTCCGAATGGAGATGAGTACTCGAAGAAAAAAGTGTGGATTGAGTCAGTGAAAAGGAATTGTCTGATGGAGAGAAATGTGAGTTGCAGAGGCGAGGAGAATATGAGGGGTATAGACATGAGTGAATGACAGGGTTTTTCAGTGAGGAGGTATATGGTTGTAGCCCATCCGGACCAAGAATGAACCCCACCTACAGTGCACCGTATGATGTCTTAGTGAAAGGGCTCCATTCCGCCCTCGTCTTCCCCGTTCGAAGCTCTAGGGTTTACGTTTTTCCTGCACTGAGACGATCATTTCTCACTATTGGCGCGTTAATAGTGCGGCGGTAAGGGCTGGGCTTATTCTACTTGGCTTCATATTTTTTCTACCCATTGTTTCTGTTTTCCGGTGGCTTTTTACGCCACCCCTTAATTCCCCAGCCTTGGGACAGAAAGATGGGTCTTCTTCTCTCTCTCTCTCTCTCTCTCTCTCTCTCTCTACTGGATCATGAATGATTGCTCTTTGACTGTATGATGACTCATCGTACTTCTTCTGCATTCTATGCTACTCGAATGACTTCGATGATCTCGATCGTCATGTCTCTCTCTAACTTCTCTCTCTATTATTAAAAGTCATCCCTTACATATTAAATAAATGGCAGGAGCTATAGCCCTATTGATGCTAAACAAATAACTTGAGATTTTGCTACATGCTTTCATAAAAATATGTAGTTAAAATCGACATTAATTATTTAATATTATTATTAATATTATTATTATTATTATTATTATTTATTAATCAATTATTATTATTTTTATAATATTTTATTATATATTATATTATATTATTATCATATATATTATTATAATTATATATTATATTTATATTAAATATTTTTATAATCCTTCTAATATTTTTCCTTATTTAGTTTTTTAGTATATTATTATACGAGTCTTTTCTACGATAACTTTAGCTAAGAGTATTGCTAAGAGTTTTCATATATGTAATGCGTATTTTATTTTTTTAGTATTACTGACTATATCATTTATTTGAGCCAATTTATTATGTATTGTTATATTTGTACTTTATTATTAATTATTTAACTTTTAAATTTACTTCTGCCAACATCATCTACGAGATAGATAGTTCTAGAAAACTACATTTGTATTACATTATTGAACCAATTCCTAGTTATTAGATAACTTTATTATTTTACTATGATTATTTGATATCTATATTATTATTTAGTTAATTATTGATTACCTCCAAAAATATATAATCTTATGATAACCAAGCACATTATGTATATTTATTTATATAATTATTATTATTTATTATTATTATTTATTTTATATTATTTATATATTTAATAATTATTTAATTTTTATTTTAATATTTATATATTAATTTTATAATTATTATTTATGACATGAATTTTGATTGTTAAAAAGTGGTATATAATTATTTTTAAAGCGATATGTAATGGTAAATTTCTTCGTCGGAAATTTATGTAATAATTATTATTTAACTTGTCCTCAATGTGAAATATATATAATTATATGTATTTAAAAATCAAGTAGATTAATATGGACTTGTAATTATTACTGGAAAATTAATATTATTATTCCTATATATTTATATTATAATCATATAATAATAAATGAATATATTATTATAATATTCTAATAATTGTATTTATTAATTATTATCAATATTGTTAGCCAAATTTAATAATTTCATTTAAGTAAAAATTAAATCGGGGGTGGAATTACAGTTTATCTTTCCCCCAAAGTACAAATCACGCCTTAGTCAAAACCAAGTGATAGTTTTCTTATACTGTATTTACTGTTGTAGATAATATTGTGATTAATATGATATTAATACTTCTCAAAAATTTATCCTTAAAATGATTAATTATTAGTAATTTATTATTTAATTTAATGTATAACTGCATGTTATTTAATCATAAATTTATTTATATATTATTTATTATTATAGATTTAATAATATTATATTATTAATATACTATATATATTTATATAATATATATTATTATATACTATTTATTATTTATTATATATTATTAATTATTATATTTAATCTTGTTATAATAATTTATAATTATTTTAATTATTATTATTATTAATAAATAATATTAAAATTATATTAATTATTATTATTAATTATTTAATTATATAGTATTATTATATTATATTAATAGTTATTTATTATTATATTGAATTATATTAGTTATTTTTAGGAATATATTTTCATTATTATTTTCTTCTAAAAATTTTAGTAATTTAGAATTAGATTTTATAATATAATTATGTATATTATTAATTATTATTTATATGTAATTATTTAAAATAAGAGTAATTATATTATTATTATTATATAATTATTATAAATATGAATGCTATTATACATCATTATTATTATTATGTATGTAAACAACTACAAAATTATTCTACCTTCCATATAATACTACCATTTAAAACTAAACGGAAATCTCCAATCTCGCGAGGCAAAAATTAATAATAGTACATAAGGTGACAATATTTCATGTACACATATATCTCATAGAGTATATATCCACATTGCTCATCTATTTTATCTCAATTTATGCTGTATAATTAGACTCCCCGAAGTGAGCCGCCTAAGTCTAGTACAATAATGCCCTGTAACCTTAGTCTCTAATATAAGCAGATTTCTAACGTTACCAAACGCAAAATAATATAATTGTATATTAGAAGAGTATTCTCACGTATTTGATTTGTTATGAGGATAAACTCATTAATTATTGTCCGTATGTGGCTTATTAGTAGTTATATATAAACAAGGCGTTACATAGAGAGTAGTATTCTATTAAAGTCTTTGTTTCAAATTGGTAACTGACAATATGTTCAAATGAGTTATATATATAGATTTTTTTGACTGAACAAGAGATGAAAGGGCAATTTATAGAGTATTTGTTTTTTGTTGTGTGGAAGATTAAGATGTGAGTGGTGTGTGAGTAAGGTAAGGATGAAGATGGAGAAGGAAGGAATGAGAGTGAGCGATTGGAGATATCGTAGACTCATGGAAAGTTAACTTAGAAGAGTGGAAATCGATGAAGGCAGAAGAGATAGAATGCAAACGTAAAGAATCAAATGGGTATAGTCAAAAGGAATATGACAAACTGCTCCATGGTTCAAAATACTCTCGATAAGAGGGAGAGAAATATTTTAAAAAGAGCGAAAAAAGAGAAGACGTAGAAAAAAATGAACTAATAAAACCAGACTAAAGCCTGCTCAATTTGTTCTTGAAAAATAACTCCCCTACAAATGGGCTTCTTCAGGCCTTACGTTAGATCCTTGGCCCTCGCGAACCGTATGCCAAGCGTAAAACTAAACGTCCCGTTATGATTATATTACAAATGATCGTGAATACAGTTCAGCTGCAATTATCGGAAAAGGGGGTATTTTAAACATTGCACATTAAAACAATAGGTATACATAAGTATCTATATTTATATGGAACTATATAGATATATATACGTATGTAAGTACCATTAGAATAAAATATTAACTTCTTTAATAATAAGACATGCATTATATTCGTATTTATTTCGTATATAGATACATATACAATGCATATCAATTAATAGATTAGACTTACCAATGATATATGTTGGAATGAATGAAGGTGTGGCAGAGCCGATACACATTGAAGGCACGATAAAAGGAAGGTAATGAAAGTTTTTACCTAATAATAATAAACATTTCGGCACTAGAAAGTTTTAGCCTGTATATGCTATAAATGCAAATAAAAGATTATACATAAATAAAATATTTAAATAATATGCACATAATTTATAATAACAATATCACAAATCATAAGACAACCGCCGAAGAACAAACTCAGTAACTAATGATTGAGTTTGGGGCGTGAGATGGAGACTCATATTTGATTGACTTGAATAAAAGTCACGGGAGTAATTGTGACTTGATATAAGCTCCCTTCTTTACATTAAAACATATGGGAAATTTATTAATTAAAATTTTCATTTTAATTATTTTGATTGTCAATCAAATATACACTAACAATTTCATTTTTTAATACTCTAAAATATTAGAGGGATTTGAAAAATAAAATTTTGGAAAGATGATAGTAAAAGAATTGAAAGTGTATGCTGTTATCTGTAATTTCCCCATAAGTAATCAGTCAGTGAATCAGTAGCTAAGAAGTTTAAGGGAAGTAAAGCAAAATTAATAAAACATTTATTAAAGGGAAGTTGCTTTACTTTGTTATTTAAATTTATTAAGCAATGCTTGTTTATTATAAATTTATCTTAAAGAGTAAAATTTCAAAGTGCATAAAATTTTAAAGCAAAAATGAAAAAAAAATCAAAGCTAAATTAAGCAGAACAAGAAAAAGTAATATGATAAAGCGTAACATATAAAACAAATATCTTATTTCTATAGTAAGTAGTTTCATGCAATTATAGTAACATATTTTTTTCTATTTTCTCAAAATTTTTCCATTTTTTTATTTTATTTTCTGGTATAGGATAAGAAGTGAAACATGTCAAGATTATAATATAAGGTAACATATAAACGTATAAACGATTACAACCTATTAGACATTTACGACTAGTACATAGATAGTACAGACAAGAACTCACAAGTACGTAAGTATCTTAAAATTAACAATTACCTAATAGGACGGACAATAGTACTCACAGTACTTAATTGATAAACATTTACCTAATAGGACGGACAATAACTCTCACAAGTACGTAAGTAAGTTGCAGGATTATATATGCAAACAGTATTACTCACAAGTACACAAGTGTAATTGATAACATGTAATACGTAACAATGTTACTAACTCTAACTTCAAACTTGTAATGTAAGACCTACAAAGTATTATCAAACCAATAAGTTCGAAAACTTAAAATTAATTGTGGAACATAAAAATTCAATTTTTATGAGAGAGCAAAAAAAAATCTATATACAATATATACAACTTAATGAATTGTAAATTCATTAATATGGAACACGGTAAAGATTTTTATGTTCCGGGGTTTTATTATTATATTATATAGTATTTTAGTTAAATTATTTTTATTTCTAATTGGGATCTACAAAGTAGAATTTTCAATAGAAATATAGATTGTTTTGCAAATTATTTTCTTCTTTTTGGAATAGCTCCCTTCATTTTGGGATCTACAGTAGTACTGGTTGAAGTACCTGGAATATTATCTACATCAGTAATCGGTGTAGAATGAGAAGGATAGAATATATTTCTAGGATAAGTTCTCTGAGAATACGTAGGTGTATCATATTGTAAAGAACTAGTAAATTTTGGGGATAATTGTGGAGGAAGCTTGGGTGGAAGCTTAGGTGGTAATTTAGAAGGTAACTTAGGAGGTAATTTAGGTGGAAGTTTTGGATATAACTCCGGAGAAGTCATCATAAGGGAATTGTTCCAATACTTCGGAAACAGACCTAGAACGTACACGAGGATTTGGGGTCCAAGATATAGTAGGGATCTATCTCATGGAAAGAAGGAGTGTCAGGAATCGGAGGGGGAGACTGCTGTCTGGCATGACTACGCAATCGCATGGGTGAAGAATCCCGAGGACCATGGAATTGAGGATGTGGACGATAAGAAGGATCTTTACGTCTGTCATCTCTAACATATACTTCTTCAGGAGAAGAAGGGGAAGTATCTACATTCGGATACTCATCGTAATAACGAGAGGAAGTGCAATAGCACCACTATCAGGATCATCTGGTGAAGATGGTGGATTACTATCATGCATAGAAGTCTCCTAGAAACAAGAGGCGAACTATGAAGAAGTAAAACCAGATGCATATGGAGTACGAGGAGAAGATAGTTGTTGGAGGGAACAATGGAAGGTTTCTCCTCAGAGAAGAGAGAATAGGTAGTTAACGGATCAAAATTTTGATTCGTAAGGGATTGCACAGATGAATGTCCTGACGAAGGAATTCTCTGTGTTGTTTGTTGATGCTGAGGTTGTGGTATTTGTCTCGGAGTAGAAGGCATAGATGGGGGAAGTGAAGACTCTGGGGAAATAGGAGTCACACTTAACCTAGGATCAGGATGTACAGCACTCTGTGCAGTAGGAGACATTTCAGGTCTTCTCTGTACAATAGGTGGTTGTTCATGCCTTCTATATAATGTTATTAAAATGCAACTCTTGGCTGTTGTTCATGCCTAGGTGCCGGTTGAGGCGCTTGAGGAGCATCTCTAAATACCACATACTCAGTATAAGCATTATTATCAGGTGTATCATCATCATCATCACCTGAATTGTCCCCCCTTCGAGGTTGAAAACGACGTTTAGGTGGTGGAGGGGCAGGAGGTGGTGGAGCACGCCTGACATTTTGTAAGGGATTATAGTATTTCCAATGGGAAGAAAAGGAATTATCGGCAGTTTTGACAACTGGCATGGGGAGAATTTTCAAATTGTCCACATGAGACACAAATTCCTTATTGGTAACTAAACAACGAAGTTGATATTTGTTGTATTTTAGAACACCTACAACTAAATATGGACCTACCCATTTCTTAAAAAGTTTGGGCGATAAATTCGGTGGTTTAACAGCAAGTAAATAGACATAGTCGCCTATACAAATAGGACGAATCGGAGCCTTAGAATGTTGCTGTTGAGCAATTCTAAATGTTTCTTTCTGCAGTTTTTGACGAGCTAAATCATGAATAGAAGCTGCTCGTTCGGCCATTTCCGCGTTAAAATCATAGAGATGATCTTTAAGAGGATTGGGCTTATTAACAAACGGAGAAACATAATTAGGATGGTCATATGGTAATCTACGAACATAGAAATGTAACAAAAAGTGAGGTGTATTTCCAATAGAAGAGTTGTAAGTAGTATTTAGAGCAATTTGAGCAAAATAAATATACCTACTCCAGTCGTCTTGTTTAGAAGAAACATATTGACGAAGGTAATCTTCTACACGACGATTTTCTCTCTCTACTAAACTATTTGAGGAAGGATGTCGTACGGAAATAGTGCGGTTCTTTATGTTCCAAGTTTTACAAACTTCATTAAAGAATTGGGAGGTGAACTCCCCCGCATTGTCAGTGACTGAAGGAACAGAATGATTTACGATGACCTTATTTAAAAGAGCTTCAGCTACTACCTTGCCATCACGAGTTGAGACAGGGCAAAGTTCACAATAGCGAGTTAAAGCGTCTTTAAAAACTAAAATATACCTAGCACCGGAATATTTACATTTAGGAAGTGGACCTATAGTGTCCAAATGAACCCTAGAAAAAGGTAAGAAGGGAAGAGGATAGGAATTGATGGCTACTAGATGATGTTTAGAACCTTTGCTTTGATACAAATACACTATTAACAAGAAAAAATGAAATATGAGCTGATATTAGCCTAGGGAAAGGTGTATAATTCTCTGATTCGACGTTCAGTGCGTTCAGCTCCTGGATGACCAGCAGATAAGGTGTTATGATTCAAAAATATTATAGTATATATTAATGAGTCTGGAATTTCCATCAAATACTTATTTTCCTTCGTAATAAAATAAAGAATACCATTTATAATGATATGGGGAAGACAACTATCAGGAAGAGGAGAATTTTCTATCTCATTTATTATTTCTGATAGTCTTGGATTTCTTCTCTGTTCATGGAAAAGAACATCCTTTGTAAAATGATATATTCTCGTATCAGCGAAAGCTAATGGAATAGGGTTTTGACGAAGTAAACCTATACGAGAAGGAGAAGAAGTATCACGAGAATATGTAATATTCGAATGAGAAGGGGGAATGACATTTTCTTCTTCATCAGAAGAAGGTAGATGACCAGTATTTGGAACTGGATTCCTACTTAGATAATCAGGAACGACATTTAATCTACCTTCTTTATAAATAATTTCTGGCTTAAAAGATTAAATTTTCAGATTCCATCTTTCCAGTCTGCCAGACAATTGTTTATGACGAAATAGATGAACTAACGCGGCGTGATCAGTATAGATCTTTAGGGGATAACCAAAAATGATAGTTCTGAATTTAATAAGACCATGTACTATAGCTAAAGCTTCTTGCTCCGTAACACTGTAGTTTAACTCGGCCTTATTCATCATTTTTGAAGAAAAAGCAATAGGTTTTTCCCTACCGTTGTCATCTAATTGTGAAAGGACTGCACCGACGCCGTAAGAAGACGCATCAGTATTTAATATAAAAGGTTTAGTATAGTCTGGAAAGGGTGGGGATCCACTTTTAGTAAAAGTTTCTTCAGAGTGTCATAAGCGGTCTGTTGCTCTAACTGCCAAGAAAAAAGTGGCATTTTCTTTAATAAAAAGAGTTAGAGGCTGTGTAATCATTGAAAACTTAGGTGATGAGATTGAAAATAATTATAGAACCAAGCAAAGCTCGTACTTCATGGACATTCTGAGGGATATTTGGAAACCTTTTAAAGCTTCTAGTTTGACTGGATGCGGAATAAACCTTTTTACTGATTTGGAGAGCCTAAGAAGGTGACACTACTCTTAAGAAGGAACATTTCTCAAGCTTGACGTTAAGGTTGGCCATATTTAAGGTATTAAAGCCTTAGAAAGGTGTGAATAGTGAGTAGGGATATCCTTACTGAAAAAATGTCATCTATGAACAAAAGACAAACTACGCTAGCAAACCGGACAAGGCCATTTCCATTGTGCGGCTGAATACCGAGGACTATTGCACGTTCCCTGCGGCATCCGCAAGTACTCGTAGTGTCCTCTAGTAGTAGAGAAGGCGGTGAGGTGCCTAGAATCTTCAGAAACGCTAATATGTGAAAACAAACTAAGCAAATCCAAACAGCTAAATATGCGAGCGCTGCCTATGAGGGACAAGCTTTCCGCTATTCTCGGCAGTGGAAATTGGTAAAGGAGTTTAGTTTCCTATAGTCAACTACTACTCTCATTTTTCCGCCTGTCTTTTTCAGGTATAAGAAGAAGTGGGACGAACTGGCGGCTCACTGGTAATGTAGCACTTCTAAACCTCTAACCCGACTAAATCAATGATCTCATGTGTTTATGCGGAAGACGTAGAATTCAGTATAAACATAGGGGGACTACCCTCCAAGAGTTTAATTGAAAATTTATTCAATTTACAAAGTCCAACAGGATCGTCTGCAAGTGCAATTGAATCTCTATTCTTAACTAAAAGGTCAACATCTCTTCTAACTGAGAGGGATTATTCAATACGTATTTATTTGAATCCTTACTAGACTCTGAAAGTAATATTTCACGGTAAACTTCTCTAATTTGAGAGTCAGAAAGATTTTGGAAGTAGTAACTGCATTTATAAAATCATTATCTGAAGAAGCTTCATTATGTTTGTAAATTAATGGAGAAGCTGTTGTAAGATAAGTGTGATTATCAAATTTAATAGTAATAAAAAAGTTGACTAATTTCAATAATATATTATAAATCAATTTTTTGTAAGACAACGGATTACCAAAGAAGAGTGTACCTGAATTTAAGAAATCATTTTACTTTCAGTGATGAGAGCTATGTTCTCAGGAGGAGAAGCATGATATGAGACTCAACTTTGACAGGAAGAATGTACCTAGAATACGGCAAAATTCTAACAGCAGAAGAAGAGTACACTTTGTATGATAAATCATCATCTATCTCAACATTTGGTACTTCTGAAATGTCATTTGAGTACATTCCAGGAATTCTACATTGTAAATTTGCTTTAAAAAGAGGATTAGAACGTATTGGTTCACTCTGAAGAGTATGTTGAGGCATTGGTAGCTCAGAAGATGAATTTGAAGGAGAATTGTTCAACTGAACAGAATCTGGACTTTTGCCTTTTTGTCTCAAATCGACGTTATTTGAGTCTCGGAATGATCCTATGGCCGTGGAACGTCCATAAAACGAATCAGGATGATAAAAAGGATCGGAGTTAGAATCTACATTAAAGATTTTTCTCTCACAATCAGCTTTATTAGTACCCAGGAACGGTACTGAGGGCATGTAATGTCCTAAATTTGGATTATTTTGAAAATTATGGGAATGTTGTCTATTCTGGACATTCAAATTATTCGAATTTTACCGATAATTAACTCTATTTGTATCTAGAAGAGGTACATTAGACATGTGATGTCCATGAGAAGAGTTTTCCTGAAGAAAATTGAACTGATCAGAAATTGGACTTAAGCCATTTTTATTAAAATGGGCCCTATTTCTATTAGGGGGATATACCGTAGGTATATTTGGTCCGTATGATTGATCTCTAAGTTCATTTATAGAATATTTTGAAAAATTAGCTCCATTTGTACCCAGGACCGGTACTGTGGGTATGTAATATCCACTAGATGGGCTATTATGATAAAAAGATTCAATATTTGTGAAATTTTCTCGAGGATCGACTCTATTAGTACCCAGGAACGGCACAGAAGGCTTGTAAAGTCTTAATTGTGAGTCAGGATGAGAAAAATTTGACTGATCAAAATCTTCACTTATGACATGTTTAGAAAAACGGACTTTCTTCTCTCTATTAATTGAGGTTGAAGAAGGATAAGTGTTATAATGATTATTTTCATAATTTTGCAACTGATCAGAAATTGTACCTTTGGCATCTTCTTTAAAATTAGCCAATATTGCCCTATGGGAACCATTAGAAGGCATGTGAGGTACAACAGAAGCATAGGGAACTGAACAAGGATGGTGATCAAATTCTGTAGCAGTATCAGTTTTCTGAAGTTTAGCCCTTTTTATACTGGAGTGAGCTCCAGATGGGGTAGTATAACCAGAAAAACTATTTGAAGCACGAGTAGAATCTTGATGAACCCTTTTCCCCATTGAGTGCTGTTGTTTCTTACAGTTGTCCAATAACTTTCTTTGTTCTAAAATAACTTCTTCTGAAGTTAAACCTGTTTTATTTGAACTTACCTGATCCATCTCATCGACGAGAGGGCTATAATAATTTCCGCGGAAGACTCTTGTAGGCGTCGCGCCCGAAATATTATCACGGTAACCGTTAAGTAACGAACGAGAATTGCTTAAGCTCCCTCCGGGAGGCGAACCTAAGACTTCGGCTCCAGGCGACCTTCCTCCTCTCAGAGGAAGATTCCCTGTGACTTTAATTGTACTTAAACTATTACTTAATTTATCAGCATGTGTATCTTGTAAAGATGCACTAGAAACTTCTGCAGAAGAAGATCTTAGGAAAAGAGCACCAGAGTTTCCAGCAATGGGACGCTCTGAAATGGTCCCTCTGAGGAAGGGTGTGTTGTCTCCTCGTGGAGGAGTACCAGAAGTTTCTTTATATGAAGACCTATCTAAAGGGGAAGGTCCTTGGAAAGAATCCCTACCATAGGTCCCAATAACCCTTTGATCAGGAGGGTTAAAGGCACCCAGAGGATGGGGTTCCCTCAAAGAACTGCCATTTTCCTTAAATCTATGATTTTCTTTATTCTAAAATCATTTTGACAATGCATATTTCTTAAATGTTTACCATGTGAACTATATGTAGGATGTGTATGATATGGAAGGCAGCCTTCAATGTAATTGGAGGTGTTCTGTTTATCCGAATTTTTCGGACGAGAATGTATAGCACTTATGACTAACGGTATGTCACGCACTTTCCTTCCTGAATCATTACATACATGCACTATATCATGCTTAGCATTTATTAAAATAGGCAACTCTTTTATTACATCAGTTCCTAATAATACATCTTGTGAGAATGACGTTTTGTTATCTACAACATAGAAACGTGCAAGATAATAATTCCCATTTAAGATTAAATATAATTCAGTAAGACCATAAACCTTTAAAGATTGGCCCGAGATAGAATTTAATATTAAGTCCACAGGGTATAATTTTGGTCTATCTTCCTTATTAGGAAAAGCCATGCATAATTTTTTATAGAAAGAATACTTCGCCAAACTTTTGGTCGCGCCGGTGTCGACCAAAGCGTCAGTAGAAGCTCTTACGTTAGCATTATTAGTAGTTAATTGTATAGGTAAGCTATATACTATCCCCTTCTTCCTAGGGGAAGAGGTGGAAAGAATATTAGAAGAGTTAGGGACAGAAAGATCATCATCTACCAAAAGAGCAGAAATTTATGTAGGAAGGTAAGTAGTAGAAGGGATGAAGTCTTTCTGACAGACTCCTGAAAATTTATTTTCGCCAGATATCGGAGTCGAAGGAGGATATCCGACTTCTACTGAAAAGGGGGGCCCTCTGAAGGAGGACTCCTCATCCTTGCATCATATTGGGGATAATATGAATGATAGTAGTCATCTGAATGGTAATTAGGCGAGGAGTGATCATAGTCTTCAGGAGGAAGTCTATTTGCATGCATATCACTCATAGCGCTAATATTTTGCCTATTGTAATTATTATAATTATTATAAGAATTATAATAAGGACGGTTATTAGTAGGAGCGGTCATAGTTCTTTGAGACATGCGTGAGTTATAGGTAGAAGGGTAAGAGAAGTGAGACTTAGGTGCATTAGGAGGACGGAAAGATTGAGAATTTTGAGCATGCGTAGGAGTGAAACGTCGGTTAAAAGAAGAAGAAGAAGCCTGAGGGAAAGCCTGAGAAGAGTTATATACTACACTAGGCAGCCTTATGCTCTTTCCTCTTCCTCCTTTTCTATTATTATTTCTCCTGCCATTACTATTATTCTTAACAACCCTCTCCTGTGACTGCTGAGCCTGATTATTTCTCTGTTTACCTCCATCAGGAGATAAATTCTTAACTCTTTTTAACGCTCGGGGACTCTGAAAATCCCAGGAAGAGCCTTTACATCCTTCTTGAGTCCCTCTTGCATGGTAACCCATACAAGTTGAGCAATATGGCCTATAACTGCAATTTCGGTTTTCATGACCGAACCTCTCACACCGGAAACATATTGGCTTTTTTATGGATCTTCACACATTGGAACTTACATTATTAAATTGAGGGGTTTCCGTAGGAATTTCCGCCTGAAAAGTACGTACGTTCTGACTATGTCGAGAAGAGTTGGATCCTTGAAAAGGTCTGGAAATAGCATTAGATGTTTTCAAAATATACTGTTCAATTTGGGAAGTAAAAGACAAATTGGCATCAAAATATTCAATGACCTTCGGCTGGAAGTGTTTAGGAATATTTTTGTATACCTTAGAAAATATTAAGGTCCTTTTTAATTTGTCAGAAAGTTTCTCTCCATGTTGGGCATAAAAATGTCTCTCAAACTCCTGTACAGCCTTGGATACTTCAGTGGCATATAGGATGAGAGGACGGTTATGATTCCAATTTACTTCATCAATGGCATTACAAGAACTAAAACTTGACTCTACCGTCGGCGGCGGCGGATTGAGGATACTTAAAAGCTTTCTTGCGAATTCGTACCAGGATCTGCCGAATCTTAGTTCCTCATTTTCGTCGATGAGCTCTCTGCAAGAACCCTTAGCATCGACGTACCGGGAGTAAGAAGCAAGCTTTTTCTCATCAGTATCTATCCCATCGGCCTTAAAATAATCCTCTAAGGACTACAACCAGAGCCTAATTGTGGGACCGTCCCAGGACCCTTTCGCGTTATAACCTTGAAGCGTGGGAACGGGGTAACGCGTGTTGTAAAATCTCTGAATGTTTCCGGGGGTTGGAAGCACATTATCATGATGTGGTCCATATAAAATAGGGTTATTAGGCCTAATAGGACCGGTTGGGATGGATAGAGGAACCGAGGGGTTCGTATAATAATGATAGGTTCCGGGCATGCCTAAGTAAGCGTTATAAGAAGGAGCGGAAGCAGCATTATAAGGATAGGAAAGAGAACCTACACTAGTTACAGAAGCGGTTGGAACCCCAGCTACATGCTGTTCAGCCATAGTATTAGGTACATGCAAAGAATAGTCAGGTATGTTGTATGGAGTTGGGGTGGTTACTACTTGCGAAGGGATACCACCATATGCACCCCCAGGCGGAGCTTGAAGGACACCATCTACTACTGAACCTGCAGTAACAGAAATAGTATTGGTACCACTCACAGGAGTGATAGTATTGGTAGCAGTAGTAGTAGTAATGGTAGTGGTAGTAGAAGTAGTAGCACTACCCTCAGTAGTCTCAATATGTTGATCCTCAGTCATGTTGAAGAAATTAAAAGAATATATATATATATATAATATAGTAAAAATATAACAGCAGTAGAAATATAACGGATAGAGTCAAGCGGTATAAATTCAACCTTGGCTCTCGATTTTGCTGTCGTAATCAATTAATGAACATTGCAGAATTCCTTTCTTGGAGAATGAATGAAATTCTGTTTCAAGACAAAAAGTAATAATAATAATAATATTATTATTATTATTTATATTATTATTATTATTATTTATATTAAAAAGGTGGTAGGAGAAGTCACTTATCTCTGATGGAGTGACTCTTTTTATTATTGTCTAGTCGACTTAGTCGTGACTTCATTACAGATCGCCCCCCCTTCTGATAGTAATTAGCTTAGTAGTAGCAACAAAA
>JABUQX010139248.1:0-7500 GCA_015478945.1 Trachelipus rathkii | reverse complement strand
ATATATATATACATATATATATATATATATATATATATATATATATATATATATATATATGTATATATATATATATATGGTGTATGTTTATATATATATATATATATATATATATATATATAGTATATATATATATATATATATATATATATATATATATATATATATAGTGTTATATATATATATATATATATATATATATATATAGTATATATATATATATATATATGTTATATATATGTATATATATATATATATATATATATATATATATATATATATATATATATATATATATATATATATATATATATATATATATATATATATATCTATATATATATATATCTTATATATATAGATATATATATATATATATATATATATATATATATATATATATATATATATATATATATATACATATATATATGTATATATATATAAAGGAGAAAAAGTCAAAAAGAGGAACAAAAACGCACAAACATCTCTGAATTTACTAACTGCTAAAATTGTTTTGTACATTTAATTATGATGATTAATAATGATAACCAATAAAAATTAATTAAGATTTCACAATTAGTATATGATTGTCAATAATAAGGCTTTTTTTTCAAATGTGTGTGGCTTTGCTGAGAAAGAATATAATAAATCTACACTTCATGGACCATTTGTTAAGGTATCGCATGTTACTCAGAAAGTACGCATTGGCAGCTCTGAGTTGCAAAAGTGGCAGCTTTGAAACTCGCCCGCTTTCAAAGACCAAAGTGCATTTTATTGCAACGAAGTTTCAAATTTACGATAGAATCATTTTGGGTGCGGAATTTTATATTTAGGAAAAATTATGCCTCAGCCTGTAGTACGCATGTAACCAAAATATTTGTAATTTGAATTTATAAGTTAAAAACGGCTGTTATAAATTTACAGTCTTTAATCGACTACGAACATTATTATATCTGGTAATGAAATATTTTATTTAGTAAGTCACCGAAATGATTTAGAGGGCGGAAATATCGTCTAAGAAATTTACATTGATTTTTTGTTTTTGTTGATACTGTATGTTTCTCCTTTTTAATATCTTGATATTACAAATTAAATTTTGCATAAAATATTGAACATACCCAAAAGCGATGATAATTACAGGGCAGTATTTACACATCTTTAAAAAGAAAAAATATGTCTTGTTCAGTATTTTTGTTTGATTAGAATTTAATAAATTAAGGGAAGAAGGGTTAGTTTGCTTTTTATCCAAAACCAAATTGGTAATTATTAAATGTGAAAAAGCTATGGTAAAATTCATCGCGAAAGTTTTAAAAGGACGTTCAAATTAGCCAAGAACTGATTGTTGATTTAATTATCATTAGCATACATTTATCTTAACTGGTGTTTATTGTAATTATATTAAATAAGGAAATAATACTAATAATAGGTAATTATATTGTTAAGAAAAATACAATAATAGTACTTTGTGAGAAAATATCATGATGAAGCAATATTTAAAAAAATCTGAAAAGATTGAAACAACAAATTGAGGGGGAACGAGGGGGCCGAATAATTCAAGCGGCCCCCCACTCTAGGGTCACCATTGCAAAAGGGAGGCGGCCCCTTTAATAATCATGTACACCTGAAGTTGTAATTATTGTTCTTGAGCAACTGAGTAAAGAACGCCAAGTGGCGTTCCTTCTGTAAGCTCGACAAGCGGCAAAATTAAATGTATATGGATTGAAGAACATAGCCAGCTTGTAAGGGCGGGGGAGAGCCTGTAGTACTCTCTCGCTCTTGGATTTCTGGTATTTTGCCTTGAGTCAAGTAACTTCCATTAGAATTTGATTGTTAAAAAGTAATCGAAAGTTACTGTTAGCATTTGTGCAGTGCATCCATGCCAATAGAGCAAAGAAGCGGCAGAGTTAAAGTGAAACAATACTAAATTACGGGAAGAATATGGAAAGGTTACAACACTTTAAATTTAATGATTAAAGCAATTTGTAAATATATTATCCCAAAATAAATTATTCTATTGAAGATATATCATAACGATTTCTATGCAATTAATTTTAATAAAGAAGAAACTTAATTAAATCATTTTAATATCCCTATTGGTCAAGTTAGTTTCTTAGCAAGACAGATTAGACCAGATAGAGTGACTGAATATTATTAAACACAATTAAACCCCAACATTCTTCTAATGGAAGAGTAATCATATACTAACTGAATTTAAAGTGCCTGAAAAAGTGAAATCTAATCAAGAAAGAAAAGTAATGAAAATAAAATCACAATGAGATTTGAAAGAAAGTATGAGAGAATAATACAACTTTAACTTGAATAATCATTTTGAAACCTGATAAGTCAGGGAAGAAATACAAAATCTAAATCTACATGATACCTCTAATTGCCCCTCATCATCACAACAGAACGAGAATCAATGAAACAAGCTTACCCGAGCGAGAGTACTTTATGAAGATGCCTCGTTTTCCTTATATATATATATATATATATATATATATATATATATATATATATATATATATATATATATATATATATATATATATATATATATGTATATATATATATATATATATATATATATATATATATATATATATATATATATATATATATATATATATATATATATATATATATATATATATATATATATATATATATATATATATATATATATATATATATATATATATATATATATATATATATATATATATATATATATAGTATATATATATATATATATATATATATATATATATATATAAAGTAAGAAAGACTAAAAGAGGAAACAAAAAACCCTATTGGTGACATTCGAATTTATTAATCAAGCAAAACAAAATATTTAACTATGATGACAATTTGATGATAATAATAAAAATTTAATCTTAAGATTTCACAATTAGTGATGGTGGATTGTCAATAATATGCTTTTTAAATGTGTGTAGTTTTACAAAGACAATAGAAATCTTTTGTTTCAAATGTAACGGTTTGTTAAGGTATCGCATGTTGCTCTTCCAGAGTAAATGCATTGGCAACCTAAAGAAAGCTAAAGTGGTAGCCAAAACTTGCCCGCTTTTTTCAAAGACAAAAAGTATTTGTTGAAACGAAGTTTTAAATTTTACAGATAGGATCCATTTTTATGTGAATTTTATATTTAAGAAAATACGCTCAAATATAAAAAAATAACTAAATAGCATTAGTTTTGTTGTTGGGAAATCTATTATTGGTAATTTATGAAGTCTTAATCAGGACTGTTAAACAGTGTTATATCTGTGTCAGAAATATTTTATTCAGTAAGTCAAACTGAAATGATTTGTTTAAGGTGAACATCATTCAGGAAAGAATTTAAATTGATTTTTTGTTTTTGGTTGATAATGTATGTTTCCTCCTTTTAATATCTTGATATTACAAATTTAAATTTTTTATATATTTATTGAACACAATGAATTCCGCCAAAAGATGATAGAATAGGCAAAGGCCATACACTTAAAAAAGAAAAAGGAAGGTCTTGTTCAGTGTATTTTGTTTGAAAAGGAATTTGTCAAATTAGGTGGGACAAAGCAGTTTTTAGTTTTGTTTTTTTAGTCCAAAGGAAATTTTTATTCAATTATTAAATAAGCAAAGAGCCATGTGGACTATCGATAAAAGCCATGGTATTCAACGATGCAAATTATAAATAAGAATTGATTAAAGACTAATTATCACATGTATACATTTATCTTAACTGGTGGTTATATATAATTTATATAAATATGAAAAATAATAATAATAGTAATTTAGTTGAAAAATATCACATTAAGCAAATATTTAAAAAAAAACTTGGAAGTTTATAAAATGAATAAATGAGGGGGAACGAGGGGTCCGAATGTTAGTTCAAGTGGCCCCCACCTAGGGTCACATTGTAAAAGAGGGGAGATCCTCTATGATAAATTCCAATGTACGCCGGAAGCTAGGTAACGGGTTGTTTTTGTGCAACTGGAGAGCAACTTAAGTGCTTCTTCTGTAAGCCTGAAAGCTTGGCAAAATTGAATGTATCGGGAGTCTGAATATCATAGCCAGCTTGTAAAGGTGTGGGAGCCTATAGTGGCCTTTGCTTAGGCTTTTATTTGCCTTAAATAAATAAGTAACTTCCATTAGAATTACTTGTTAAAAGTAATTGTGAAAAGAAAATTAGCATGTATGACCTATGGCTAGAGCAAAGAAGTAAGGGAGTTGAAGGACAAATGTTATTTAATAAATTGAAGAAGTTGAATAAGGTAGAAAGTAATATTAAATTACATGAAATTAAAGATTGCAATTTGTAAAATATATTGAGTCTTAAAAATAAATAATTATTCTGTTGAAGATGTCAAAAATAAATTTCTATGCAATTAATTTTAATAAAGGAGAAACTTTAATTAAATCATTTTAATACTCATACATTACTGTTGTTTCTGGATAAATAAGACATATATATATATATATAAGTATATATATATATATATTGTGGAGTATGTAGAGTTATATATATATATATATATATATATATATATATATATATATATATATATATATATATATATATATATATATATATAAAAATATTATTTAAAATATTATAATTTTAAAATGATATAAAAATGCAAAATAAAGTGTGTTCCTATAAAGGTATGATACTTCTTTTTGTCGTCATTAGCACTACACACAACAGTACTCATCCCAAATATAGGGTTTGTAACCTACTTGGTTTCGTAGATACAAAATATTTAGTAAAAAACACATACAGACAGCCAGACGGAAAACTAAGCACATTACGTCATACCTTTATAGGAACTTTTACCTTTATTTTTGCATTTCTTATCAGTTACCAAAAATTTTTACCATAATTTTGAATCACCCTATATATATATATATATATAAGAAAAGTGAAAAGAGAAAGAAGAGACAGATATATATTTATATAGTTTATATATATATATATTCCCATCTTTCTTTCAACATTGTGTCTATATTGATCTACATTATATGTATATAGATACTTAGAAGATAAATATATGGATTTACAAAAAGAGATATATATATACATATATATATATATATTTATAGTTAGTTAATTATATACTTATTATATATATATATATACAGTATTTTTACTATAATTTCAAATCAACCTTCACACATTTAAAGATATATATACATATATATATATATATATATATATATATATATATATTATTGTTTTACAGATATATGAAGATAATATTTATGAAGATATATAGCGATCTACATATTTACATATATATAATATATATATTAGTATAATATATATATATATATAATATATATATATATATATATATATATATATATTATATATATATATATATATATATATATATATATATATATATATATATGTATATATGTATATATATATATATATATATATATATATATATATATATATATATATATATAAAAATATATATATATATATATATATATATATATATATATATATATATTATTTAACTTATATTTATATATATATATATATATATATATATATATATATATATATATATATATATATATAATATATATATATATATATGTATTATTATATTTTTATATATATATAGATATATATATTTATATAAAGGGAGTATATATATATATATATATATATATATATATATATATATATATATATGGTATATATATATATATATATATATATATATATAAATAAATAATGTATATATATATATATATATATATATATATATATATATATATATATATATATATATATATATATATATATATATATATATATATATATATATATATACAAAAATTATTTATCATATTACTAAAGGAATATTTTCTTATATCAAGATGGTATGTCTTATATAGAATACATTCTAACTCTTTGAGCCTCTCTTCATAGCACTTCCCCTTAAACTTAGAAATCCTCCTTGGTGCTTTATGCAGTCTCTCCAGAATATCTTTTTCTTTAATAAAGTACCCAAGCTTGTAAACAGTTCTCTAATAATGGCCTAACATTTCTATTAAATAGCTTATTTATAACATTCTTGCTCTTGTAAATGATGTTGTGATTTATTATATATACCTATTATCTTGTTTATATTATTTCTTTCTTCTAAATACTGGTTATTACTTTCAAATTACTAATAATAATCATACTCAAATCTCTTTCTTGGTCTAAAAACTCCAGCCACTCTCCATTCCTATTGTAGTTAAATCTTTTGTTTGGGTAACCCAAGTAAAAACCTTAAACTTTCTACTATTGAAATTTATTAAGCTTTTATTTCACCACCAAGACCATTTTATAATCTTTATAGATCATTCATTATTCTTTCTATCATGATCTCATCTGCAAACTTTGAAATCTTACATTTAAGTCCCAGAAGAAATTATTTACGTATTTGAAAAACAATAATGACCTCCTGTTCGAACTATGTTGGGTACCACTATTCACTCTTTTCCCATGAAGATATTTGCCATTTATTATTACACTCTGGGTGCCCAACCCTTTCCCTAAATTCAATCGTGTACCATACCACAATCTATCTCCTATTCAGGTAAAATTTCATCAGCTTTCTGTGGGAAACCTTATAAAAAGCTTTGCTGAAATCTGTGTATTATATCATATGGATCTCCTTGGTCAATGCATTCAGTAATAATGAATGAGTCAAAGGAGATTTTACTTCACAGAGATTGAACACTGGACTCCGCGTTGCTGAATTGACAGTAACTGGGTGCTCTATTCACTAGGCCCGTGGATAGCCTAGTGGATAGAGCCCCCAGTTACTGTTAACTTAGCAACGCGGAGTTCCAGTGTTCGAATCCCGATGTTGGAGAGTAAAATCTCCTTTGACTTATTCATTATTTAAATGGTTTATCTGAAATGATCTACTCTTTAAAAAGAATTTTGATTTTAAAACCCATTATCTCACATAGCTATTTTAAGCACATCCCAAAATTAGACAAAAACTCCATTCTGGAAATCAAAGATTTTTTTCTTTGTTAACTGACAATTTGGGCCCAGATATAACATTCATATTAAATTTAAATATATTATTAATTAATATTAAGCCCAACAATGATGTGTATCATATCGGTTCATGAACCTTTTTATTCAAGAAGTTTTCTAGTATACAAAATACAAAACAGAGCTTTTATGATCTGCATTTGACAAAGAATCCCACTGAATATTAGGAAAACTAAAATCTCCCATTTTTCTGATATTTGCATGTTTTGAACTTCTTTTACCTTTTCCGCCTTTAATACTTGACTGGTTGAGAGCTCTACAAAATGTCCCTAAACAAGGGGATACAATAAGAAAATTTGGAAGAAGGCATGTCATAATGATATAAGGAAACATTCATTTAGTAAGAGGGTAGTTAATTTTTGGAATGAATTACACGATAAATGAAGTTAACGGTTAAACAATTCACTTGATTTTTGGAATGAATTACAATG
>JABUQX010139247.1:0-30799 GCA_015478945.1 Trachelipus rathkii | reverse complement strand
TGAGTGGGAGTATTTTAAAGAAAAAATGATAACATGTGCGAGAGATACGCTGGGGGTAAAAGAACGGGTTCCAGAAAGAAAAAGACTGCGTGGTGGACAGATGAAGTTGCACGGGCAGTAAAGGAGAAAAAAAGTTTAGAGCGTGGATGAAAAGAAGATCCCCTGAGACAAGAGCGGAATATGTGGTACATAGAAATGAGGCCGAGACCATAAAAAGGAGAGCGACTCGAGCGCGTGGGAGAGGAAATCGTGAACAACTGAAGACATTGGAAATATGGGTGGAACTAAGAATTAATATATGAGCCTGGCAAACACCTTACGCAGGACAGGAGTCGAGCTGTTTGCATACCTCAGTACAAGGATAAGGCGGGTAGGCTGAGCGTGGACCCTGATGAGATAAGCGACAGGTGGGGAGAGTACTTTTCAGAGTTATATAATCAGGAGGAAAGAGAAGAGAACCTTCCGGAACGCAGAGAGGAACAGCTCCTAACAAACGTGGATGAGGGTGCGATAACAATGGAAGAGTTGGAGATGGCAATGGGGAATATGAAAAATGGGAAGAGTCCAGGATGTGATGGGCTGCCGGGGGAGACAATGCGATGTGAGGAGGTTATGCGATGGATGTTGAAGATGCTTAATGATTTCTGGAGAGTGGAGAGAGTACCTGCGGAGTGGGGCAGGGCGATAGTATGCCCGGTGTTCAAAAGGGGAGATAGGGGCGACTGTTCCAATTATAGGGGCATATCGGTGCTGCCGCATGCCATGAAGTTATATGAAAGGATATTGGAGAGAAGGCTCAGGACGGGAGTCAAAGACAAGCTGAATGAAGCACAGTATGGATTCAGGCCCGGACGAGGAACCGCGGATCTGATATTTTCCCGTAAGATGATGATAGAGAAGAGCTGGGAGTGGGATAAGGAAATTATATGGCTTTTGTGGATTTAGAGAAGGCATTTGACAGTGTACCTACGGTAAAAACTTTGGGAGACTCTCGAGGATCGTTACTACCCAGATATAACCCAAGTTGATTAGAGTGAAAAGGGGACATTACACAGTAAGTGAAAGTGCCGCCAGGACAGCGTATGGGATAGGCCAGTGGTTTGGAGTGAAGACAGGTGTTAGACAGGGGGGAGTGTTGTCACGCTAATTGGTTGTTCTCCTGTATATGGAACATTGTGTGTCATAAGATAAATATCTGTGAGGAGGAGGAGATTGTTGTAATGGGAATATGCGGACGATATTGCTCTGGTTGCAAAAGAGACAGGGAGAAAGTTAACGAGAGTGCTGATCAGGATGGGAGGAGGTGCTGCGGACGGAGGGGATTGCCAGATAACGATATGAGAAAGACTGAAGCTGGATGAAGATAGCTAGGGAGAGCCCAAACTCTAAACATAGAGATCGGTGGAGAAAGAATAAAGATGCAAGGAACTTTAAGTATTTGGGAGTTTACAGTAAACAGCAGTGGAATGATGGAGGGTGAAATAGAGGCAAAGGAATAAATGAACTCCTCTAGGGAGTTGGTCAGTTGTATGCCCTTGCCTGAGAAACAGACATGGACGAGACTGGTTAAAAACACTTATTTATACCACGATTCTGCCGACGCGTACTGTTTTATTTGGGTTCGGAGTCGTGACTACTATACAACCAGAACAGGAGTAAGATCGTGGCGGCGGAGATGAGGGTGTGAGGTGTGAATAGTGGGCGTGACCAACGAAGAGAGAGAAGAAAGGAATACTGAGATAACGGAGAGGAGTTTGGGGGTCCGACGGCGGTGGAGGATTTGATCGAGAGAAAACAACTGAGATGGTATGGACACATCAGAAGGATGGATGGAGATAGATACCCGGCCAGATTTTATGCATGGCAGCCTGCAGGTAGAAGACCGGCCGGACGACCAAGGAAAAGATGGAAGGATGGAGTGGCGGCGGCTGTGGCGAAGAGAGGATGGACGCTGGATCAGGTGGAGGAAAATCGACTGTACGAGGAGAGGGTCCTGTGGAGAAGCATTGCAAATGACAGGGGATGACCCTACACGGAGGCGCTTGGTGAGGTAGGTGAGGAATATATATATATATATATACTATATATATATAATATATATATATATATATATATATATATATATATATATATATATATTATATATAAAAATATTAATATATTATCTATATGTATATATATATTATATATATATATACTATATATAAATATATGCTGAAAATAGCAATTCGTAATGATGTGGTGAACATTACTCTTTGTTATAGTGTTCTTGAAAAGTCTTTTTCTTTCCAGATATATATATGATATAGTATTCTGTTGTTTAAATAATAATTTAAGAAGTAATCATTTATAATATAAATAAACTATTTGTGAGCACACAGTCGATATAAGAGGTGACTACATATAAGAAATTGGAGTGTGTTAAATATCAGAACTTAGGAGTGAACTAAAGAAGTTCATAACAAGAGGGTGGATTTGATAAAACTTAGAACAAGAAGGGAGCAGTTATTTATTCATTTTATTTTATCTTTATGAGCCTTTATTAAGGACAAATATAATTTATTAAGACCTAATAATTTATTAAGACCTAATATAATGACCTTCTAGGACGTAACATTTATAACGTGACTAAATTAACATACTACTAACAAATATTTATATCTATATTTATCTATTATATTTTATTCATCCATAATTTTACGGTGCTCCTCATCATCTCATCTCATCTAACTATCATTTGGAATAATAACTCAGGTAATTTTCTATAAGTAATTTCTATAATATTTCTATAATATAATGTTAATAAAACCTAAGTTAATTTATAACTGACAATTTGCGCCACTGTGCTACATCTAGAAAAATAAGAATGGGGTCTGATACAGAGGAAAAAAAGAACGAGGGAGAGATGGAGTGCAGGATGATAGAGAAATGTCCTGTGTTTTCTGGAGAGGAGCGTGATTATGAAAATGGAGAAGAAGAGTGAACGACTGGGTGAAATTGAATGAGAAAGTGAAGAAAAAAGGTTTGATAATAAGGTTACATCTGGAAGGGGAGGCCGAGGAACTAACCAATCATGTAAGCATGATTGAATTAACAAAAGAGGGAGGTGTGAATTTGATATTAACGGCCTTGGATAATAGATACAAGATAGATAAAAGAGTAGAACGATTTAATAGTGTACTAAATGTGTTAAAAATAATTAGAGGAGAGAAAGAAAGCGTAAAAGAGTATGTGGTGAGATATGGAAAAGTAATGAGTGAAGCGACATGTTTGGGTATGAGTGAATGGGGAAAAGATGTAAAGGGAGCACATTTATTATACACAGCTAATTTGAAAAATTGACAAGAACAGATTTATCATTGGTGCGATGTGGGGGAAAGTGTAGAATATGAAAAATCAAAAACAATGTTACGTATATTTGAAGAAAGAAAGAGCGAGAAAAGTGATTTGAAAAGTAATGAAAAAGAAAAAGAACAAATGTGGTTAGATGTAAGGAGACCAGAAATGGATGCAAGTACAGGAGCAGTAAATAAGAGAGAAAATAGAGAAGTGAAAGAAGAAAAATTGGTTTGTTATAAATGTGGTGGAAGAGGACATATGGGATGGCAATGTCTAAAAAAAGGGAGGAATAAGATGCTTTAAGAGTATGAAGGATGGTCATGTAGCCAAAGATTGTATAGAACAAATGGTGTGTTTAAAATGTGGTAGAAAGGGACATGACTCTTGAACATGTCAAACAAGAAATGAGAACATTAAAAAATGTACGTATTGTCTTAAGTGGGGACATGAAGAGAGTACATGTTGGTGGAATAGAAAAGAAAAAGAGGAGAAAAATAATATATATTTGAGTGAGAGACATGAACCTAATGATGATGGAAAAAAGAGGGAATGATTGAGGCAATACTAGATACAGGGAGCAGCAGTACAGTGATTGGAAGGGATTGACTAGAAGAGATATTGAGGAGTCTGAGTAAGGATGAAATAGTAAGATTAAAAGAGAGTGAAGAAAGAATTAACAAAACATACAGTTTTGGGGGATCAAATTATACGGGGGAAAAATGGTTACAAATACCAATACACATCATGGGAAATACACTATATTAAAAGACAGATTATGTAAATGACATAAATGATAAGGAAATATCCTGGTTAATAGGTAGAAACACTTTACAGAACATGGGAGCAAATATGAACTTAAAAAATAACACTATAAACTTACAAAATTAGGGTTACACATACAAGGGAGGGTGGATAAAGTAAGACACATTAGATTACCGTTAATACCAAGGAATATAGGATCTGGTTAGGAAAAGAAAAATGGTGTTTAGGAAATAACGAAAAACAGAATGAAGATAAAATTAGAAAAATACACAAACAATTTGGACATTGTAGTAAGGAAAATATTATAAAAATGATTGAAAAAGCATATGGAGGGGATAATAAATATGAGAGAGATAGAAAACAACTACAGCAGACAATAAATAAAGTGACTGAAACATGTCAAGCATGTAGAGTATACAAACACACCCCAAGTAGACCAATAGTGGGTTTGGAAAGAGCAACGAGGTTTAATGAATTGTTATCGGTAGACATGGGAGAACTGGATGGGAAGAGATTCCTAGCTATGATCGACCAACTGACAGGATATGTATAGGCTACATGGACAGAAGGTAAAAGACCAACAGAGATAGTGGGTAAGATCATAGATAGATGGATAAGTGTGTATGAAGTACCCGAAAAAAATTTATCAGATAACGGAAGGGTGGGAATTTCAGATTGAACACCATGGCAAGAAATGGGTGAATGTTTCGACCATCAAATTATTAGAACAGCAGCTGAGAGTCCATGGACAGATGAGAAATGTGAAAGGCCTAGTAGACTGTTAGATGGGAAAATTATAAGAAATGCAAGATGGTTATCAAAAATAAAATGTTTGTTAAGATGGGCAGTTTAGTGGAAGAAATCAACATACGAAATAAGCGGCGGGATGCCAGCTAACAATTTGGTTTTGGATCGCATTAGAAGCAGGTTCCAATAATTAACCAATGGGACGTAGATGAGAATGACGGATGGGAAGAAAAAGTGGTGACTAAAAATGCAAAATATAGAATAGGAGCATGGAAGGAAGTCATGAGCAATCAAGCTGAAATGAAAATTAGAAGAGTGTTAAACAATAACTTAAGGTATAGCAAGGTGGAAGATTTGAAAATAGGTGAATGGGTACATTATAAGAGGGAACATGATAAAAGATGGAAAGAACCTGGTAAAATAATTGGTATATATGGAAAAACAGTAGTGATAAAACAAGGAGGGTCTATAAGATACACACAACGAGTACATTTTATATAGAAAACAAACGAGGAGAAGAAAATAGAATACAAGAGAGAGACAACATAATACAAGAGTGAGACAATAACAGTGATGATACAGAAGAAGAAGCTAAAGAAGAAACAGAAGAGGACATGGATGACAACAGAGACATAATAGATAAAGACAACACAAGAGATATATCTCGTCGTCAAGAGGAGGAGGTACAAGAAAGCGACGAAAAATCAGAATCAGACAATGACAGTGTATATGGTATAAGAAGTGAAAACGAAGACGAGGATGAAGAGGAAGGTGATAATAGAGGAGAAGAAGAACGAGATAACCTATTTAATTTTCTATAAGTAATTTCTATAATATTTCTCTAATATAATATTAATAATACCTAAGTCAATTTATTACTGTCAATTTGCACCACTCTGCTACATCTGGAAAAATAAGAATGGGGTCTGATACAGAGGAAAAAAAGAACGAGGGAGAGATGGAGTGCAGGATGATAGAGAAATGTCCTGTGTTTTCTGGAGAGGAGCGTGATTATGAAAATGGAGAAGAAGAGTGAACGACTGGGTGAAATTGAATGAGAAAGTGAAGAAAAAAGGTTTGATAATAAGGTTACATCTGGAAGGGGAGGCCGAGGAACTAACCAATCATGTAAGCATGATTGAATTAACAAAAGAGGGAGGTGTGAATTTGATATTAACGGCCTTGGATAATAGATACAAGATAGATAAAAGAGTAGAACGATTTAATAGTGTACTAAATGTGTTAAAAATAATTAGAGGAGAGAAAGAAAGCGTAAAAGAGTATGTGGTGAGATATGGAAAAGTAATGAGTGAAGCGACATGTTTGGGTATGAGTGAATGGGGAAAAGATGTAAAGGGAGCACATTTATTATACACAGCTAATTTGAAAAATTGACAAGAACAGATTATCATTGGTGGATGTGGGGAAAGTGATTTAGAATATGAAAATATCAAGAAACAAATGTTACGTATATTTGAAGAAAGAAAGAGCGAGAAAAGTGATTTGAAAAGTAATGAAAAAGAAAAAGAACAAATGTGGTTAGATGTAAGGAGACCAGAAATGGATGCAAGTACAGGAGCAGTAAATAAGAGAGAAAATAGAGAAGTGAAAGAAGAAAAACTGGTTTGTTATAAATGTGGTGGAAGAGGACATATGGGATGGCAATGTCTAAAAAAGGTAGGAGTAAGATGCTTTAGGAGTATGAAGGATGGTCATGTAGCCAAAGATTGTATAGAACAAATGGTGTGTTTAAAATGTGGTAGAAAGGGACATGACTCGTGAACATGTCAAACAAGAAATGAGAACATTAAAAAATGTACGGATTGTCTTAAGTGGGGGTACATGAAGCAGAGTACAGTTGGTGGAAAGAAAAGAAAGAGGAGAAAATAAAATTATTATTTGAGTGAGAGACGATGAACCTATAATGATGATGGAAAAAGGGAATTTGATTGAGGCAACTACTAGATACAGGGAGCAGCAGTACAGTTGTGGGGATTATAACCTAATCTCAGGTAGCTGGGCTAATGAAGACCAGAATCACAAATCCACATTTATTCCTGCTTTCAAACAAATCTCTGACGCGGTACCACTTTCACTCGATTAGTTTGGAAGTAGCCAATGAATAGTGGAATATAATTTGATATATATATATATATATAGTATATTATCTATATATATATATATATATATATTATATATAATATATATTATATATATAATATATTATACTATAAATAATATATATATATATATGATATATATATATATTAATATATATTCTATATATTATATATTATATATTTATATGCTCGGTGGGACCTCGTGGGACCCAGGTAAAACATTATAGACTATATACTTTACAAGGAATGAAGAATAATTATTGATTCTATAATTTACTGCCTATATAAAACCGAATATCCATAAAAGAATCGAATTTTATTTATGATGATTTTGGGGACGAAAAAGTTTTGTCGTATATTAAATTTAACTGAAATATTAAATTTAATTGAAATTTATTTTTTATATTGTTATTATATGGAAGTCGCTTTAATATTTGAAATTATAAAATTTCATTGCGAAGTTATTTCTGAATTTCCGAATATGTGTAACCACGTTATCGAACACAAGATGTAGTATAATTTTTTGAAGTTAGAAAATATTATTTTCCGAAGTTGACAAAAGATGAAAAAAAACTCTTCAATTTTCGCAAGATAATGATAACAATAATAAACAACAACTAATTTGTTGTCTTTTGATAAAACTGGTAACAATAACAGAATACTACTAGACTTTCTAAAATTAGTACTACGAAAGCAATAATAATAATAATAATAATAATAATAATAATAATAATAATAATAATAATAATAATAATAAATATAATAATAAATAATAATAATAATAATAATAATAATAGAAGCCAAAGTTAATACTTACAACACCTACAAAAAATAAATTCATGATAATAATAATAATAATAATTATTACTTAATTACTTGGTAATAATTGAAGTAATAATTACCAACGAATAATTATGATTTGTAGGAATCGTCAATCCTTAGAAATGCAAAGCATTCTAGAAGAAAGACAAATTTTCAATGTAATAACTTTTACTTTAGGTTCCTAATGTTTCTCGTTTCTGTTTAGAAAACAAGGAAAACAGAAAGAAACCTAATAAGCAAATGTCTACTTCTTGGAAACAAATTATTACTACAAGACAGTGGTGAAGCCTCTGCCTGGGGTTTTCTAATATTTGCTCTACCACCAGGAAGACTACTACTAACCCCACCAAAAATTATAACTATACTATACAAATGACACGAATCGCGGCGTAAGGTTACACATTCAGAGAACCGCTTAACTTTGGCCATTAATCTTATATTATACGATTACTTGGAGATATATTATACTATATATAAATATAAATATAAATTAAATAATTGAAATTATAAAAATTATAATTTATGCTTTATAAAATTAATTGAATATTTGTGAAATAAATGCAATTCGAAAAATGTGCAACTTCGATTTGCTCATTTATGAGGCAGATTCTGAGACCACGTGACCAACTATTAAGGCGATTTTTTTATTTTCAAATAAATATTTTAATTATATATATTTAATATATTATAGTATAATTATATATAGTATATTAATACATATATATAAGATATATATATATATATAGTATATATATATATATAATATATTATATATAATATATATATATACTATCTATATAATATATATATATATATATATATAATATATATATATATATAGTATATATATATATATATATATATTATAAAGATTATTCTACTCTTGACGTAGTTTGTATTATTAGTTGCGAACCCTTTTGCATAAAGCAAAGCTATAATCTTAAAAAATGAATTTATAATACACTTGAAACATAATTAAATTTAAAACAATGTTAAAATGTTTCTATATTCCATGAGTTAATGGTATTATTTAAAACAAATTGCAAAAGTCTTTCGCTTCATATCAAGAAGCCTCATTCGGCTGCCTCTATGTTTAAAACACCAACTCTGGAATATGACTGAACAAAAATATTTCGAAGAATCTGGTGCTGAATTTTTATTTTTCATGAGCAATGACATGGGTAGTTAAGTGGTTGAAAATATTTGTCCGTTTTATTTTATATTATGTGTATTCGAAAAATAACTTAGGAAAAATTATGAAGAACTTGTTCTGAATTGGGGTACGATATAGAAATTACTTATTGTAAGGATATAGGGGGAGGGGGAGGGGGGGAGAGAAAGAAGATTAAGATGAGGGGGTTATATTTTGAGGATGTCTTTCATAATATAGTTTTTCAATTTTTTTGATGGTTGGAGAATGAAATTTTAAAAAGCTTGTGTTGCAAATAGTCTAATTTATGTTCACCTTGCATATAATTGAAATTATTGAAATTGTGTATGCAATAGGTTTCAATGAATTTTCTTTTTTGATGGTTGGAGATGTTGATTAGATTTTGCATGGAATTGATGTTGATAGAGTGGTTGAATTGTGATCTGTGTGTGGTTAGTGATGAATTTGAGTGTCTTTATTCTGAGATTCATCTGTGAGTGTTGACCCTTTTTCTTTCTGGTGAAGTTGTTTTTTCGCCTCTATGTATGTTTGTGCAATGGTTGCAACGGTAGGTGTATTACATTGTAGAGGTCGGGGTGTGGTTTTGAGTGGATGGAAAGAGTTTTTTAAAGCGAGGCATTGGTGAGTGAGTGTGATGTTTTGGGTATGTATTTTTTAAGGTTTTGTGTTTTTTTTAGAGGGATGGGAAGCGTAGGAGGGTGTTTTGAGTTTATTGTTAGTTGGGGGAATGGTATTGATTATCTATAGTATTTTTGATCCTTGCTTTTTTGTAAGCTTATGAATGATGTATGATAGGATATTGTAGTTTGGTGAACGTATTTCGGATAAGATTATTCTCTTGTAAATTGAATGGGAGAGAGATTCTGAGGGCTCTAAGTATAGTGCAGTGATGGTGGCTATTTTATGGAAGTTGGAAATGGAGGAGAACCAGTGTATGGTAAGAGGGATTGGAGGTAGGTTTTCGGTATACAGAAAAGCTGAGGTTGAAAGAGTTATGCCAAGAGATTAGTGTGTCTAAGAAAGGAAGTGTGGATTGTGAGGCGGTATTCTAACTGTATATTGTAGGAAGGATGTATTCTATTAATGTGTTGTTAATATGTTGGTGGGTCTATGTGTGTGGTAAGGAATACGGAAAAAATGTCCCATCCAACCCTAGCACGGTGCCAGTTGGAATTTTGGAGTTCAGAAGAGGCCAAAGGATATGGTAGAATTCTGTGAGTTCTCATGTTATATCTGCTTCCTAGAGTAGGGACAAAGGCGACCCATGCCTGAGGTGCGGCGTTTTTTGTAGGAAAGAATGAATTTCTGGAATTGGAAAAAACCTATGTTCTCAAGAGAGATTGTATTAAGTTTAGTTAGAAGCTGGAAGAGGATATGAGAGCTGTATGTTGTCTATTAAGAATGTGTTGTTCCTAGCATATTGAGGTTTGTATGGACTGCGGACAGAACCTGAATAATGACGGTGACATCAAAACTGTAAACAGTTTGTGTGTGCAAGGATTAAAGTTACGGATTTTTTTAATGAAGTCTATGAATTGGTTAGTGTGTTTAGAGATAGTTGTTTGATGAAGGTTTTAGTTGTGTTGAAAGCTCAGGCTGACAGTTTATAGGTTGGAGCAGTCAGTTGTGTTTGAGATGATAGTACGGAGAGGCAATGTTGGGGCTTGTTGTAGTTTGGGTATCCTAGAATTGGGACAGATTGACATTTGTGCTGTTTAGTGCATGTGTAGGAGGTGTGTGAAAATTCTGGCATAGGGATTAAGTTTTTTTATTAAAAGTATTAAAGGAATTGTTGAGTTGCGGTACTTTTAATTTGGTCTATTGTGGTATTGTCAGATAATTATATTGTTGCATTTGTCAAGGAGTCTGCCGTATTAGAGATAGACTATTTTTGTCCTTTATCAATCTTGTCATAATGTTATATCACTGTTATTTTTTAATTGTGTTATGCAGAATAAAATTTTTTTTTTGGAGAAGATTAATGTTTTTTGAAATGTTTATTTGTTGGAGTAGTATGCCTTTTAGTATGTCTTTATTTAATTCGGAGTTGTTGTAATGCTTTGTTCCAAAAATCATTAGTCATCATAAAATTAATTATAGGTCTGATTTTTCTATTGCAAAGGATAGGCCGTAGCCTAGTATTATGGTTTCATCGTGGGTGAGGTTGTAATTTGATTGGTTATTGATGATATTTGGGTTAGAGTATTTACACCAGTTACTATTGCGAAAGATTAGTTCAAGTTTTCTGTTTAAGTTAATTTTCTTTTTTCTTACGAGATGATCTTTTTTCCTGTGTGCTAGTTGTAGTATATCAGTGAAACCTTGTAATTGGTTGGGGTATAGGTTATACCAGTTAGTTTGTAGTTGACGAAAGTTTCTTGTACAAATTCTAAACGATGATTTGATTTCTATTTTTATATCTTGAATTTTTCTTTTTAGTAATTCTTTTTCAAGATCTGTGATGGGATTGTTGTTATAATTTTCTTCCATTTGACAGGTGCCATTGTCTTCGTGATGATGAGGTTATCTAGACAATTGTTAATAAATTGTAGTTGAGTTTTTTTAAGGTTGCTTCTTATGAGTTGCTGTTGATAGTTTCCTAAAGTGTACTCTAATAGCTTGCTGCATGATGCCTTTGCTGGTAAACTACAACTAGCACACAGGAAAAAAGATATTCTAATCTAAACGTAGAATGTATTTATTAGTTGCGAACCCTTTGGCATAAAGCAAAACTATAATTTAAAATGAATTTATTAATACACTTGAAACATAATTAAATTTAAAACAATGTTAAAATGTTTCTATATTCCATGAGTTAATGGTATTATTTAAAACAAATTGCAAAAGTCTTTCGCTTCATATCAAGAAGCCTCATTCGGCTGCCTCTATGTTTAAAACACCAACTCTGGAATATGACTGAACAAAAATATTTCGAAGAATCTGGTGCTGAATTTTTATTTTTCATGAGCAATGACATGGGTAGTTAAGTGGTTGAAAATATTTGTCCGTTTTATTCTTATTTCATGTGGTATTTCGAAAACATAAGCTTAGGAAAAAATTGATGAACATGTCTCTGAATTGGGGGTACTATAGCAATACTTATTAATACTATAGGGCGGAGGGGAGGGGGGAGAAAAAGGAAGTCTAAGATGAGGGGGTTTATATTTTAAGAGGATGTCTTTCTATAATATAGTTTTCATTTATGATGGTTGGATGAATGAAATTTAAAAGCTTGTTGGTTGCAAATAGTCTAATTCTATGTTCACTTGCCACTATTATTGAAATTATTGAAATTTGGTGTATGCAATAGGTTTCAATTAATTTTCTTTTTGATGGTGGAGATGTATAGATTTTGCATGGGAATGTGATGTTGATTAGAGTGGTGAATGTGGAATCGTGTGTGTTAGTTGATGAAGTTTGAGTGGTCTTTTCGTAGATCATCGGAGTGTGACTTCTTTCTTCTGTGAAGTAGTTCTGTTTCTCGCCTATGTATGGTTTTTGATGCAATGGTTTGCAAGGATATGGTGATATAATACATTGAGAGGTTTCGGGGGGGGTTGGTGGATGGAGAGTTTTTTTAAAGGTGAGAGCCAATGGTGGAAGGTGTGATGTTTTGGGGTATGTAGGGTTAAGGTTTTGTGTATTTTTGAGGGATGGGAAGGTAGGAGGTGTTTTGAGGATTGTTAGTTGGGGGGGGAATGGTATTATTATTGTTATAGTATTTTGATCTTGCTTTTTTGTTAAGCTTATATTTGATGGATGGTATGTAGATATTGTAGTTTGGTATGAACGTATTTTCGGATTAAGATTATTCTCTTGTTAGAGTGAGTGAGAGCAGATTCTGAGGGCTCTAATGTATAGTGCAGTGAGGGTGGCTATTTTTATGGAAGTGGAATGCGAGAGAACCAGTGTATGTAAGAGGGATTGGAGGTAGGTTTTCGGTATACAGAAAAGCTGAGGTTGAAAGAGTTATTGCCAAAGATCTAGTAGTGTCTAAGAAAGGGAATGTGAGTTTTGAGGGAATATTCTAAGTATATTGGATGGAAGGATGTATGTTCATTAACTTGTGTATACTGTAAATATAGTTGGTGAGGTTCTATTTCTGTGTGGTAGAAGATACGAAATGTCATCAACATAGCTAAGGTGCCATTTGGAAATTTTGGAGTCAGGAAGAGGAAGGGATGATTGTAGAGTTTCTGTGAGTTCCATGATATATATTGCTGTCAGAGTAGGTGACAAAGGTCGATCCCATGACTGAGTCCGGTTTTTTTGTTAGAAGAAGTGATATTTTTGAAATTGGAAAAAAAAGCATTTCTAGAAGAGTAGATGTATTAAGTTTAGTATGAAGTGGAAGTGGATATGAGAGCTGTATGTTCTTATTAACGAATGTAGTTTTCAGGCATATCATGAAGGTTGTATGGACTGGACAAGAAGTGAAATTAATGATGACATCAAAACTGTAAAAGTTGTGTGTGCAAGGATTTAAAATGACGTATTTTTTGTATGAAGTCTATGGAATTGGTATGTGTGTTTTAGAATGATATTGTTTTATGAGAGGTTTTAGTTCTGAATTGAAAGCCAGTGCTGACATTTATAGTGGGGCAGCTTGGTGCTTGGAGATGATAGGACGGAGAGGAATGTTGGGCTTTGTGTAGTTTGGGTATTCCGTAGAATTGGGACAGATTTAACATTTGTGCTTTTAGTGATGTGTGGAGGTTTGGAAAATCTTTGCATAGGGATTAAGTTTTTTATTAAAAGTATTAAAGGAATTGTTGAGTGGGTTAACTTGTGTAATTTGGTATAGTGTAAGGAGTATTGTCAAGATAACGATTATACTTGTTGCATGATGTCAATAGTAGTCTAGCAGTATAGAATGACAGTTGTCCTTATAGATCTTGTATGGTTATTCACTGTTATTTTTTAATATGTGTTTAATGCACAGATATAGAATTTTTTCCGGGGAAAGAATTGACATGTTTTTGAAATGTTTATTTGTTGATATAGCCTTTTTAGTATGTCTTTATTTTAATTTCGGGATGCGTTGGTTGTAATGCTTTGGTCCAAAATCATATCATTAAATAAAATTTAATATAGGTTCTGATTTTTTATTGTCAAAGAAGCCGATAGTAGCCTAGTATATGGTCTTCATCGTGGTGAGCTTGTAAAATTGATTGGATTATTGATGATATTTGGGTTAGAAAATTACACCAGTTACTTATCAAAGCATCTAGTTTCCAAGTTTTCTGAGTTAAATATTCTTCTTTTTGTCTTACGAGATGATCTTTTTTCCTGTGTGCTAGTTGTAGTATATCGGTGAAACCTTGTAATTGGTTGGGGTATAGGTTATACCAGTTAGTTTGTAGTTGACGAAAGTTTCTTGTACAAATTCTAAACGATGATTTGATTTCTATTTTTATATCTTGAATTTTTCTTTTTAGTAATTCTTTTTCGAAATCTGTGATGGGATTTGCTATTATTAGTTTTCTTCCATGCGGCGTTTGTCATTGTTTTCGGGATAATGAGGTTATCTAGACAATTTTTTATAAATTGTAATTGAGTTTTTTTAAGGTTGCTTCTTATGAGTTGCTGTTGATATTTCCTAAAGTGTACTCTAATAGCTTGCTGCATGATGCCTTTGCTGGTAACGGGTTTGATAGTTATTAAAGATATTCTACTCTTGACGTAGTTTGTATTTATTAATTGCGAACCCTTTGGCATAAAGCAGCAAAACTATAATTTATGAATATTATTAATACCACTTGAAAGAAATAAGATGGTTAAACAATGTTAAAATGTTTCTATATGCCATGCAGTTAATGATGGGATATTATTAAACGAATGGCAAAAAGTCGTTCGCTTCAATATCAAGAAGCACTCCATCGGCGCCTCTATGTTAAAACACAACATCTGCGAATATACTTGGAAGTCGAGAAATATTTCGAAGAATCCTGCATAGTGCTAATAGTTTATTTTCATGAGCAATGACCATGGGTAGTTAAGTGGTGAAAAGTATTTGTCCGTTTATTTTATATTATGTGTATTCGAGAAATACTTAGGAAAAATTATGAAACATTTCTGAAATTGGGTACCGATATATGCAATTACTTATTGATAGGATATAGGGGTGAAGCGGGGGAGGGGGCGAGAGAAGAAGATATAAGATGGGGAGTATATATTTTGAGGATGCTTCATAATATAGTATTTCAATTTTTTGATGTTGGAAACATGAATATTTTAAAAAGTTGTGTTGCAAATAGTCTAATTTATGTTCACCTTGCATATTATTGATAATTATTAACCTGGTAGGTCATATAGGTTTCAATTAATTTTCTTTTTTGTTGGTTGGAGATGTTTGATTTAGTTATTTTGCATGGAAATTGATAAGTTGACTAGAGCATGGTTGAATTGTCGATCGTGTGGGTTAGTGATGAATTGAGTGTCTCTTTTTCTGCATATCTGAGTGTGACTGTTTCTTTGGTGAACGTGTCTTGTATCGCCTCATGCGTATAGTTGTGTGCAGATGGTGTGCAATGGTATAGGATTCTTGTATTTAACATCTGTTAGCAGGTTCGGAGAGGGGTGGTTTTGGTGGATGGAAGAGTTTTTTTTTAAAGTGAGACATGGGTGGAAGCTGTAGTGTGATGTTGGGTAATGTATCTTTTTAAGGTTTTGCCTTGAGAGGATGGAAGTAGGAGGTGTTTGGAGCGGATGTTAGTTGGGGAATGTATTGTTATCTAATAGTATGATACTTGATCTTGTTTTTTGTAAGCTTTATGAATGTATGTAGGATATTGTAGTTTGGTGAACGTATTTCGGATAAGATTATTCTGTTGTGGCAGATGAAACATCCAAGCTGTTGAGTAGCAGCATTCTGAGCAGCATCAGGCGTCACATGGGGTGGCTATTTTAATGGAAGTGGAATGCGAGGAGAACCAGTGTATGTAAGAGGGATTGGAGGTAGGTTTTCGGTATACAGAAAAGCTTGAGGTTGAAAGAGTTATGCCAAGAGATTAGTGTGTCTAAGAAAGGAAGTGTGGAGTTTGTTTGGGGGTATTCTATATTGCGTATATAGTATGCTAGGAGCGAAGGAAGTTATGTTTTTAATGTTGCACTTCCCTGTAAATGTAGTTTGGCGGTCGGTCTATGTTGTTTCTTAGGGTACAGTACTACGAAAACTGATCACATCCTACATACGGCCAAATGATCAGCCGGCCGTGATCCAGCCTCTTGTGCCAGTGGAATCTTGATGGAGATTCTAGTAAAAGAGGCAAGAGTATGTACGAGTTCTGTGAGTTCCATGTATAGTGATTGGCTTAGAAGTAGGTGACAAAAAGGGGACCGATGATCCCATGCTGGAACGTCCGTCTTTTTTGTAGTGAAGACATGAAATTTTGGAATGAATAATAAAATACTTATGTTCTAAAAGAGAGATGTATATAAGCTTAGTTAGAAGTGGAAGATGGATAGGAGGAGCTGTTCACTTTACTCTAAACGAATGTGTTTGTTCTAGCATATTAGGGTTATCACTGGACATAAGTGATATAATTGACGTGGTGACATCAAAACTGAAAAGTCTGTGTCGTGCAAGGATTTAAATTACGTATTTTTTGTATGAAGTCTATCGGAACTTGGGTTATGTGTTTTAGAGATATTGTTTATGAGAGGTTTTAGTTGTGTTGAAAGCCAGGCTGACAGTTTATAGGTGGGGCAGTTGGTGTTGGAGATGATAGGACGGAGAGGAATGTTGGGCTTGTGTAGTTTGGGTATTCCGTAGAATTGGGACAGATTTGACATTTGTGCTTTTAGTGATGTGTGGAGGTTAGGAAAATCTTTGCATAGGGATTTAAGTTTTTTATTAAAAGTATTAATGGAATTGTTGAGTGGGTTACTTTGTAATTTGGTATAGGTGGTATTGTCAGATAATATATTGTTGCATTTGTCAATGTAGTCTGCAGTATTGAGAATGACTATGTTTTGTCCTTTATCAGATCTTGTTATGGTTATATCACTATTATTTTTTAATTTGTGTAATGCAGTATAGAATTTTTTCGGGAGAAGATTGATGTTTTTTGAAATGTTTATTTGTTGGAGTAGTATATATGCCTTTTAGTATGTCTTTATTTAAATCGGGGTTGTTGTAATGCTTTGTCCAAAAATCAAGTCATAATAAAATTAATTATTAGGTTCTTTTTTCTATTGCAAAGATTAAGCCGTACCTCAGTCTATCTATGGTTATCATCCGTGCCGTGAGGTTGTATTATGATTGGCTTCATTGAATTGATATTTGGTTAAGAATTACACCAGTTACTTATTGCGAAAGATAGTTCAAAGAATTTTCATGTTTAAGTTGATCTTCTTTTTCTTACGAGATGATCAATATTTCTGATTGAGTGCTAGATTGTAGAATATTATCGTGAAACTTGGTAATGTGGTTGGGTATAAGGTTTTTATACCACAGTTAGTTAGTAGTTGACGAAAAAGGGTGTCTCTTGTACAAAATCTAACGTATTGATCTATTGTATATCTTGAAATTTTTATTTTTAGCTAATATCTTTTTCGAAATCTCCGTGAGGATTTAATAATTATTAGTTCGTTCCATGCTCGGCGTATAGTCATTGAATTCGGGATAATGAGGATTATCTTAGACCGAAATTTTTGTATAAATAAGTAAGTTTGAGTTTCTCTTTAATAGTTGCTATCATAGAGTTGCGTTAGATTATTTTCCGTGACGTAGCTAATAGCTTGCTGGCACGTGATGCCTGTTGTGCTGGTATGACGGTTGATAGTTATTAAGATATCTACTCTGGACGTAGTTTGTATCCAATTAGTACGAACGAAACCTTGGCATTGAAAGTGCAAAACTATTAATTTTAAAATGAATTTATTCAATACACTTGGAAATGACATAATTAAATTTAAAAACAATGGTTAAAACCTGTCTTATATTCCATGAGTTAATTAAGGCTATTATTGGTAAACAACATCAAAGTCTTTCGCTTCTAATCGAGCCTCATTCGGCTGCCTCTATGTTTAAAACACCAACTCTGGAATATGACTGAACACAAAAATATTTCGAAGAATCTGGTGCTGAATTTTTATTTTTCATGAGCAATGACATGGGTAGTTAAATGTGGTTGAAAATATTTGTCCGTTTTATTTATATATTATGTGTATGTCGAAAAATAACTAGGAAAAATTATGAAACATGTTCTGAATGGTACGATATAGCATATACTTCTATTGTAAGGATATAGGGGTGAGGGAGGGGGAGAGAATGAAAGAAGATTAATATGAGGGGGTATATGTTTTGCAGGATGTCTTTCAATAATATAAGTGTTTCAATTTTATTGATAGTTGAGACATTGATAATTCTTAAAAGCTTGTGTGCAACATGAGGTCTTAATTATCTTCACCTTGCATTCATTATTGACACATATGTGAATTGATGATGCAATAGTTTCCAATAATTTCCGTTTGATGTTGGAAGATGTGATTAGATTGTGCATTGGAATTGCTGTTATAGAGTGGCATTTGAATTTGATCTGTGTGTGAGTTAGGATGAATTTTGAGTGTCTTTTTCTAGATTCATCTGGCAGATGTGATATTTCTTCTGGTGAAGTGGGTTTGGTTTCGCCGTATGTATGTTTTTGGAGTGCAATGCGTGCAACGGTATCTGGGTGATATACATTGTAGAGGTTCGGGGGGTGGTTTTGGTGGATGGAAGAGTTTTTTTAAAGGGAGACCCTATATTAAATTTTATTAATGACTATGATTTTTGGACAAAGCATTACAACAACCCCGAATTAAATAAAGACATACTAAAAGGCATACTACTCCAACAAATAAACATTTCAAAAAACATCAATCTTCTCCCGAAAAAATTCTATACTGCATTACACAAATTAAAAAATAACAGTGATATAACCATAACAAGATCTGATAAAGGACAAAACATAGTCATTCTCAATACTGCAGACTACATTGACAAATGCAACAATATATTATCTGACAATACCACCTATACCAAATTACAAAGTAACCCACTCAACAATTCCTTTAATACTTTTAATAAAAAACTTAAATCCCTATGCAAAGATTTTCCAAACCTCCACACATCACTAAAAGCACAAATGTCAAATCTGTCCCAATTCTACGGAATACCCAAACTACACAAGCCCAACATTCCTCTCCGTCCTATCATCTCCAACACCAACTGCCCCACCTATAAACTGTCAGCCTGGCTTTCAACACAACTAAAACCTCTCATAAACAATATCTCTAAAACACACATAACCAATTCCATAGACTTCATACAAAAAATACGTAATTTAAATCCTTGCACACACAACTTTTACAGTTTTGATGTCACCTCATTATTCACTTCTGTCCCAGTCCATACAACCCTCAATATGGCTAGAACAACACATTCTTAATAACAACATACAGCTCTCATATCCTCTTCCACTTCTACTAAACTTAATACATCTCTCTTTAGAACATAGTTTTTTCCAATTCCAAAATTCATTCTTCCTACAAAAAAACGGACTCAGCATGGGATCCCCTTTGTCACCTACTCTAAGCAATATATACATGGAACTCACAGAACTCTACCATATCCTTCCTCTTCCTGAACTCCAAAATTCCAACTGGCACCGCTATGTTGATGACATTTTCGTATCCTTACCACACAACATAGACCCCACCAACATATTACAACACATTAATAACATACATCCTTCCATACAATATACATTAGAATACCCTCACAACTCCACACTTCCTTTCTTAGACACACTAATCTCTTGGCACAACTCTTTCAACCTCAGCTTTTCTGTATACCGAAAACCTACCTCCAATCCCTCTTACATACACTGGTTCTCCTCGCATTCCACTTCCATAAAAATAGCCACCCTCACTGCACTATACATTAGAGCCCTCAGAATCTGCTCTCCCATCAATCTTAACAAAGAGAATAATCTTATCCGAAATACGTTCACCAAACTACAATATCCTACATTACAGCACTCAATAAAGGTTACAAAAAAGCAAATCAAAATACTATAATTAAACAATTACCAATTCCCCCCAAACTAACAATCCTCAAAGCACTTACCTTCCCATCCCTCTAAAAAATACACAAAACCTTAAAAATACATACCCCCAAACACATCACACTCCACTTCCACAATGCTCTCCCTTAAAAAAAAACTCTATCCATCCACGCAAAAACCACCCCGAACTCTACAACTGTATTATACACCGTATATGCCTTGAAACCTATTGCACAAAACATTACTATGGCGAACACAGAACAACTTCAACTCAGAGATAAAAAGTCAACACTCAGCATCGATCTAGAAAAAGACACTCCAAAATTTCTCACACAGATCACAATTTCAACACTCTATTTCAACCAATCAATTCCGAATGCAAAATCTAAATCAAAACATCTCCAAGCCATCAAAAAATATAAATCAATATTGAAACCTATTGCATACACAATTTTCAATAATTTCAGATATTATTTATGGAAGGTGAACATAATTAGACGTATTTGCAAAACACAAAGTTTTTAAAATTCATCTAACCATCAAAAAAATTGAAAAACTATATTATGAAAAACATCCTCAAAATATAAACCCCGCTCATCTTCAATCTTTCTTTCTCTCGCCCCACGCTCCCCCTGCCCCCTATATCCTACAATAAGAGTAATTGCTATATCGTACCCCATTTCAGAACAAGTTCATAATTTTTCCTAAGTTATTTTTCGAATACACATAATATAAAATAAAACGGACAAATATTTTCAACCACTTAACTACCCATGTCATTGCTCATGAAAAATAAAAATTCAGCACCAGATTCTTCGAAATATTTTTGTTCAGTCATATTCCAGAGTTGGTGTTTTAAACATAGAGGCAGCCGAATGAGGCTTCTTGATATGAAGCGAAAGACTTTTGCAATTTGTTTTAAATAATACCATTAACTCATGGAATATAGAAACATTTTAACATTGTTTTAAATTTAATTATGTTTCAAGTGTATTAATAAATTCATTTTTAAATTATAGTTTTGCTTTATGCCAAAGGGTTCGCAACTAATAAATACAAACTACGTCAAGAGTAGAATATCTTTAATAACTATCAAACCCGTTACCAGCAAAGGCATCATGCAGCAAGCTATTAGAGTACACTTTAGGAAATATCAACAGCAACTCATAAGAAGCAACCTTAAAAAAACTCAATTACAATTTATAAAAAATTGTCTAGATAACCTCATTATCCCGAAAACAATGATAAACGCCGCATGGAAGAAAACTAATAATAACAATCCCATCACAGATTTCGAAAAAGAATTACTAAAAAGAAAAATTCAAGATATAAAAATAGAAATCAAATCATCGTTTAGAATTTGTACAAGAAACTTTCGTCAACTACAAACTAACTGGTATAACCTATACCCCAACCAATTACAAGGTTTCACCGATATACTACAACTAGCACACAGGAAAAAAGATCATCTCGTAAGAAAAAAGAAGATCAACTTAAACAGAAAACTTGAACTAATCTTTCGCAATAGTAACTGGTGTAAATTCTCTAACCCAAATATCATCAATAACCAATCAAATTACAACCTCACCCACGATGAAACCATAATACTAGGCTACGGCCTATCCTTTGCAATAGAAAAATCAGACCCTATATTAAATTTTATTAATGACTATGATTTTTGGACAAAGCATTACAACAACCCCGAATTAAATAAAGACATACTAAAAGGCATACTACTCCAACAAATAAACATTTCAAAAAACATCAATCTTCTCCCGAAAAAATTCTAACTGCATTCCCCAACAAATTAAAAAATAACAGTGATGTAACTAAACGAAATAAAGCATACCCGATTTCTGATAAGAAGGACAAAACATAGTCTTCTCAATTTAGCTTGAGACTACCATTAGACAAATGCACCAATAGTATGTATCTACCAATACCACCTTATACAAAATTACAAAGTAACCCCCATCTCAACGAGATCCTTTAATTATCTTTTAAGTGAAAGAGACTTAGAATCGTCTCCGTGATGCACTAAGATTTTTCCAAACCGTCCACAATGCACGTCCCATATTGATAAAACAGCACAAATGTCAAAATCTGTCCGGCAGAAATTCTACGAATACCCGATCAACTACCGCACAAGGACATAACAATTCCTTCGTCCGTTAGTTCTCATCTTCCAACACCAACTGCCCACTATAAGACTGTCAGCCTGGGCTTTTCAAACACATATCATAAAACCTCTCGATTCCAAACAATAATCTCTAGAAACACACATAGAGCCCAATTCCATAGACCTTCATACAAAAAATACGTAATTTAAATCCTTGCACACACCAACTTTTACAGTTTTGATGTCACCTCATTATTCACTTCGGGTGTTACCCTCCTCCCAGTCCATACAACCCCAATATTGCTTGAACACACTTGGTCTGTGAGAGTAACAGAAGTCTATAAACTTAAGCTCTCACATAATAACCCTGCGTGTCCAGGCTCGTGACTAAACTTAATAAACATCTCTCTTTAGAACCATAGTTTTGTCCTCTATGTATCCAAAAGACTCTCTATTCTTTCCTCAAAGAAAAATCGGATCTCAAAGCAGTGGGGGATCCCTTTGTCACCTTACATCATAAGCCGGGAATAATATACATTAGGGACACTCACAAAAGAAACTCTACGCAGAGATAGGTGTCTATTTTCCTCTGATCGTCTTCTTGCATCTCACATAATGAATTCCAATTACGGCACCGGCTTATAGCTGTCTGATATCGAAGACCAAATTTCATGTGGAATCCTAACCACAGTCAACCATAGGGACCCCACCAACATATATATAAACAAGAATAATCATTCTCGAGTATTATGAGTGAGAGCATTACCATCCTTCTGCATGGTGACACCCAATAATACATGTTTAGAAACGCCTCCCTAACAACTTCCACACTCTCGCTATATACTACACACTAATCTCTGGCATAACTCTTTCAACCTCAGCTTTTCTGTATACCGAAAACCTACCTCCTCAATGCCCTCTTACCATACACTGGTTTCTCCTCGATTCCACTTCCATAAAATATGCCACCCTCACAGCTACACATATGACATGTAGTGAGGCGCCTCCAGAAATGTCTGCCCTCTCCCATCAATTACTTAACAAAGAGAAGTAAATTCTTATCGAAATACGTTCACCAAACTACAATATCCTACATACATCATCAATAACAACAAAGCTTACAAAAAAGCAAGATCAAAATACTATAATAACAAGAATACCATTCCCCCCCCGCGAGAAACAACAATCCTCAAAAACACCTCCTATCGCGTGTGCGATGCCCTGCTAAAAAAATACAACATAAACCTTACAAAAATACCATACCCACAAAACTCACACTTCACTTTCCCGAATTGTACACCAATGCTCTCCCTTTAAAAAAAACTTTCTTCCATCCACCAAAACCACCCCCCGAACCTCTACAATGTATATTACACCATACCTTGCAACCATTGCACAAAAACATACATAGGCGAAACAAACAACTTCACCAGATAAAAAAGTCAACACTCAGCATGATCTAGAAAAAGACACCTCAAGAATTTCATCACTAACCACGACACAGATCACAAATTCAACCACTCTATACACATCATTCCAAGGTAAAAACTACTTCGTCCGTACTAATTATTACATAAGACAAATTAATTGAAAAGTTTTAAATACACAGATTTTTTCAATAATTTCAAAAATTTACAAAATTACATAAATTGGACTATTTGCAACACAAGCTTTTAAAATTTCATTCTTGCGCGAGAGCCATCAAAAGAAAATTTGAAAAAAACAATATCATTAGGAAAGACATCCTCAAAAATATAACCCCCTCATCCTTATCTTGCTTTCTCTCCCCCCTGCCCCCTCCCCCTAATATCCTTACAAGAAGTAATGCATCAATCGACCCCAATTCAGAACATGCTTCATAATTTTCCTAAGGTTATTTTTCGAATTACAGCATAATATAAAATAAAACGGCACATAATATTTTCAACCACTACTACACCCAATGTTCATTGCTCATGAAAAATAAAACAATATCATCACCAGATTACTTTCGAAATATTTTTTTGTTCAGTCATATTCCAGAGTTGGTGTTTTAAACATAGAGGCAGCCGAATGAGGCTTCTTGATATGAAGCGAAAGACTTTTGCAATTTGTTTTTAAATAATACCATATAACTCATAAGAAAATGTCATAGAATTAACATTGTTTAAAATTAATTTATGTCTTCAAGGTGTGATTAATAGAATCATTTTAAATTATGGGATTTTGCTTTATGCCAAGGTTCGCACTAAATATATATATTATATATATATAAAGAGTAATTTTTAGTTGTAATATTTACGGGAGGATGTTACAATAATACTTTTATGACAAGAATCACTTCTAAGGCGAATCTTGAAATGCAAAACTTCGTTTTTTTGGAAATTTTACAAAAATTTTTTATTTTGATTTTTCTCATTTCAGTATTTTTTGAATCTGTATTTATCTGCTACCGTTCTTGAATTTAAATCTAATAAGTTTAACATTTACTAAAAGATATTCTCATTTCTTTATGACGAGGCATATAATATTATGACCTACTTTATTTGAATCATATTCCTAATTCTGCCATGGCTGGATTTTCTCGATAAGTCCTTTTTATGATATACACTCGATTCCTGTAACATAGTGCGCTTGTTTACTTACTTTCTACTCATTTTTTATTATATTATTTCTTTAATCAATCTTTGAATTTAAAGTCTAAGATTCCTTATATTAAATTTTCCCAATAGTCTATTATTTCCCAATTTCCACTTTAGCGAATTTTTTCCTACTTTTTGATGTGATTTGTAAAAATCGTATATTTAAAAAAATAAACAAAAATCAGTATAATAACACTCACGGTTGGGCTAAAAACATGTGTTTGGAGAATATCATACAGTTGTTGAAGCTATCACACTGGAAGAGAGAGAGAGAATAAAATAAAATGAGTAATGAAGTGTGGAGTCATCGGCATATTTCTCCACCTACAATAAAAACTGGACTCTAAAGTGATAAGTACGTAATAAAAGCATAGACGTTAGGCTGAAGTATTTTGGCTGGTAATGAGAACAGCCGAATTTGTATAATAGAGTTATCCGCAGTGACTGGAGAAACCGATGGAAACGGTGAGCGTAGTACAGAAATAACGTGGGTCAATCGAATTCTATTATTCAACCCTTTGCAGAATCATATTTATACTAACTTAGGAACCACTACAGAACTATTGATAAAAGTAAGCTCGTGGGGGCCCGAACCGACCAATTGTAGTGTTCCAAAGAACAGAGACACAAGGGAAGAGGCTGAGTAATATCATAAAAATGTATGGTATTTTAATTCAAAAATATCATGACATGAGACGAATCAAAAACTATTGCCTTTTTTGCAAAGGACATCTGTAAGGAGAGAAAAGGTGACACGAAGTGACTATTGAGTGGGATTCGCTAGTGGTCCGAGATAGAATGTGGATAAGGGTGAACTGATCGATTACCTGACACAATAGTCCTAGACGATCCATAGACTAGTTGGGTTAATCGAAGGGAAATGGTTTTCTGACTGGTTCTGCTGTAGGGAATTCAATGGAAAAAAAAAAGTCCAAACAGCCCTAAATTAAGAGAAGCGTCGGCAGGTCGCCTCCAAAAAATAGGCTTGGAGGATGCCTCTAAAATGTAGAGGGAAGCGTCGATTGTGGAGAAATAAGCGCTCACAAAGAAATATTAACTACTTGACTGCATGATTACTAAAAATGAATCTCTTGAGTAGACATCTTCTTCGACTCGGAAATGCAAGTTAAGACGTATGAATGATGTACTTGTATGTTATGCGGTTGAGAACAGTTGCGATAAATAAGAGGATGAAGCTATGTTCCCCGCTTGCTGGGGACTATGGTTTAAGTAGACCACAGGATGAAATGACGGTAGACGCGGAAGGTGTGGGGAGTCGTCTTAGAACAACGAAAACCCAAGGGTTAATCATGATTAAACATCTAAATTGAATCTATTGATGTTTTAAGGAAAATTACTAGTCAAAAAGTGTGGATAGCGATGAAAAATGGTAACAGTATAATAAAGTATAAATAAACGTAATTATTTGATAACGATCTGATATCGGATTTATGATTTATAAAAGCATACGATCGAGAATCATGCATGGCAGTCTTTTGGCAGACTAATGAAGGTATGTCACGCAGAATAGATATAATGTAGTATCATAGAGTATACTTTTCTGTCCCATAGATAACTGTACATTAATAATTGTAATTTTTAATAAAGCATTGAGTATCAATATAATTAACAATTCATAAGAACCCAAGTAATCGCTAGCTAACTATCTCACTGACATATTTAGTTTCTAGCGACAATGTGTGAGTTATGATATCATTGAATTTTTAATGTAAGAAATTGAAAGGTCACCTGAGGTCAGAACTTGACCTTTCGAATTTAATTAGTATGGAGGGTCAATGCACACTATACACTAGGAAATGAAAGATTGGAGTGTTGAGACCGCGAACTGAGATAACTAACCAAGTCGTGGCACTCAAGTGTGGAGTGGAGAACAATTTCTGCGGTTAACATAAGGAAGGGGGGGGCAGGGGAAAATCATCAAAAATGAAAATTTCAAAAGTGTTTTGAGAAAGCCTATGAATTTAGGACACGTCCCGAGCTTGACTGTGAATAAGTCCGGCTATATGTAAGAGTAGTTGTAACTAAAAGCGTCTGATGAGTAAAATACGTCTCAAATGTAGATTCTATTTGATTTCTATAGTTGTTATGTACTAGAAGTAAGAAAAGTAGTTGATAATAATAGCGCAAAACGTCTGGTCTAAAGATGTGAAAGTTGGAGCATAAAACCGGTTTCTTGTAAATCAGTTTATTTTCAAGTTTGAAAGTAGGAAGGTTCTGTGCGTAGAAAGATATTACTCCTGATGTAGGTGGTTGCCGAAATAGACGCGTATTTTATAGTATATATGAACACGGAGTATCAGAATTAAAAGTACTTTCTTAATCCCACCGTAATTTGATAATAGGTGGCTAGTAATGAGTTATTTGGTATTTATGAAATTACTGCGTCCTGACTTATATATGATTTTTGTACTGTAGTAAATTTAAGTCATTGAGCTATATATCAGTCATAATCTACAATCACTCATGTTATGTAATTGCGTAGTAATTGATGAGAATGCGTAGTACGGCTGCCCTAAAGATATATACCTTAGGAAATAATTAATATTTATGAGTTATAGTAAGAGTATATTGTGGATTATACTTGGAGTAGATGGTTACCCGTATATATATAATGTGTAAGAATAAATTATGCTGAATATTGTATTGAGTTATCCCAAAAGCAATGCTGATATAATGTTGAAAGGTTGCTATATGATTTTTTATAATTGAATATTTTGGAGAGCACAATAGTAGTACGTGAGATATACGAGTAAAATAAGAAAAATATGCATGTGGTTAGAATTACAACAAAAATTATGGACCCGCGGAAATAATTTGGCCTAAGAAGGGGTTTGGCGACTGGAAGACAACCGCAACCCGCATTTATAGAGAATTAGGGTACCTTAGGGTGTTGTGCGTCTCATAAACACAGAAGGTTTGAATGTTTACTATTTATGAGTGGGTAATTAAGATGATATGGAAGAGTATAATATCTGGTGGAAGTGTCCGCAAGGGAGCGGTAAACCCAATATTGTGTTAAGTTTATAAGGTGGGGAGTTGAAGTTATGAATGAGTGACTTGACTCTTTGTAAATGAGAACTACCCGAGATTTGGATAAAGGAGATTAGTACAAAGCGTGAAATATTTAGCTTCTATGTGCAGATTTGTATAGGGGAAGATGATTCTTTGTGAATATGCGCTCTAGGAATTATAAAGAATATCCGGACTGCTCAGAAGGAGGGCAAGTTTCTATTTTGCTCAATAAATTTTTAACTTCCCTGTTATATATTGACAGAAAATGATAATTTAGTTATTATTTTACAAACTTTTGACAAAAAAACAGATGCTGGTTTGATCTGCATTGTAAGATATTTGACAGGTACCGCGTTGATCAGCAGATTGTCTAGATGTTCCATAACACTCGCATTGAAACCCAGGTTCTGATCTCAAAAAACCCAAAAGTGAAAAACTGGGCCACAAAGGTGGCAATTGTATGATAGTAATGTCAAAAAATAAAAAATTATCTGACAAACTATTGGGATTGGAAGGTTCGAAGAAAGACCATGTTTTGTTGGAGACTATGAAGATGAAGAATGAGAGAGTCTGTTGCAGAAGGATGAGAGAGTTTAGTAGTTAAGATTAAAGAGTGAAAGCTCTGGTTGTATAAAGAATTAACAAAAACATTACAGTTTGGAGGGATCAAATATGACAGTTAGCAGAGAAGAAAGAATAGTTAGCAGAATACCAATAACACGTACGAGTGGGGCAATATCACACTTTATTATTACACAAGGACAGATTATGTAAATGACAGGTAGTATCTACAATGAATAAGGAGTTTAAGATATCCGTCGCGTATAATAAGCTAAAGTATAACACTATTTACCAAGAAACTGATGGAGGCAAATATGAACTTAAAAGAGAATTGAAACTACCCGATAGGAAGATAACCTAAAGCTTACAAGCATCATTAGGATAGGGGAAGTTAAACTAGTAGTTCGAGAGGGAGAATTCCGGTGAGTGATAATAGGTAAGACGACATTAGTTGCAGAAATGACCGTTAATAGCCAAGGGAAATATTGGATTCCGTGGTTAGGAATGATAAGAAAAATGGTGCTTTAGGAAATAACGAAAAACAGAAGATGAAGAATAAAATTAGAAAACTACGACCAAACAATTTGGCATGGTTGGATTTTTATTAGGAGGAAAATGTTTATATGTAAGTAAATAAATAGATGTATATATGTAAAAAAAGCATGTCCAAATGGGAGGGGCGAATAAAATTACCGAATATAAGAGTGTAGATGAGTGAATGTTGATTGCCGGGACAGAACCAGAGAATAGCAGTAACTGAAGCAGAGAGAATGAAAGTGACAATGAAACATGGTCAAAGCATCGTGAGTTATAATACAAAGAAGACCCGCAATAGACCAATAGTGGGTTTGGAAAGAGCAACGAGGTTTAAGAAATGTATCGGATAGACATGGAGAAAAGGATAGGGAAGAGATTCAGCTAATGATCGACCAAACTACAGGATAAGTGTACAGGCGTACAGTATGGATCAGCAAAGGTAGAAAGACCAACAGAAGATAGTTGGGTAAGATCATAGATAGGATGCGAAGATTGTGGAATATGGAAGCCACCCAAAGAAAGTTTTTAGCAGATAACGGAAGAAGAGCTGTAATATTCAGTTATTTGAGAACCATCATGGAAGAAGAACATGTGTGTGAAATTATTGGAGTTCTAGACATTTCGAGAAGATGTGAGCTTCAAGGCAAAATCTGTCAGCTACGCGTGAAGAGTACCTGGTGCATACAGCAATGAGAAGTTGATATAAGGTTTTAACCCGGGAGAGGCATTAGGTAGGGATGTTCAAAAGGAAAGAGATATAGAAGAATAAACATCTTTTGCAAGGATGGGTTATTTCAAAATAAAAGTGTTTGTTTAGGATGGCCAAGGCAGATGTTTAAGAGGGAGGAGCAGAAAGATTACTTAAAAATAGTGACAGTAGAAAGACGCGGGAATATATAAGGGCGGTCCGATGGTAGTGCGATGCTGAACAAAATTTGTGGTTTGGTTTGCTTTTGAAGGAATCGCATAGAGCAGTGTTCTCTCTAACATAATGTAAAAAATAGGAAGGAACATCGTAGAACGAGATATGGGAGGAGGTATGGAAAGAAAACAATATAGTGGTGGTTTGACTTTAAAATGTAATGGCAAAAATATAGAATGAGCATTGGAAGGAAGTCCGTGGACGAGGAGCCGATATGCCGTATTGTTTTTTTGGGATTGACTTTTTTTGGATAGAGCAATCAAGCTGTGAAATGAGAAAATAGTAGTTTATCCGTAGATGTAAAAGAGCGGAGTCAAGAACAATGAAACTTAAGTAGCCTTGCTGATAGCAAGAGGAAAGTGGCGTGGAAGATACTTTGAAAATAGATTGGTGAGGTATGGGTATGACATTAATAGAAGAAAGAGAAGGGTATACATATTTTGAATAAGGATGTAAAAGAACCTTTGTAAAATAATTGGTATATTTATTTGTGATAAATTACTGGGATTTTGCGGGTGGATTCGGAGTATAGTGACTAAGAACGAAGGAGGTATATAATGATACACAACAACGCAGTTGAAGCCATTTGAAATGATTAAATCCGATAGCAATACAAACGAGGAGAAGAAAAAGAATACAAGGAGAGAGACAATCATTAATACAAAGAGTGAGACAATAACAGTATGATACAGAAAGAAGAAGCCAAAGAAGAAACAGTGAAGGGAGGAACTGCATGGAGGATGACACAACATGAGATGTCCTATTGAATATCACTAATAGGTTAGCAAGCATCTGAAAGAAGAGAGTGGAGTGTATAGTTTAGTATTCTCGTCGATCAAGAGGAGGAGGAACAAGAAAGCGACGAATAATCAGAATCAACGAATGTTGAACGAATATGTGTGCAGGTTGCTGGGAACTCAAGTTGATTAATAGGGAGAGTAATGATAGTTGAGAGAGAACGAAGGACGAGGATTTGCACAATGAAAATTAGGGA
>JABUQX010139246.1:12500-29125 GCA_015478945.1 Trachelipus rathkii | reverse complement strand
CTTTCGCTTAAGACAATCAAAGGCCTCTGTCCGATTTAATGACATCTCCACAACAATATTATATAAGTTACATGACTTTTTTATAACTCGACTTTGCAAACACGTTGGTGGCGCTAGTTTGGGTGATAGCCGGTCACTTTAAAGTTTCGATGTCCTGTGGTTCCCCCGTGTACCAACTGGCAAGAGGGATAAAGCACGTTAAAAGGTGTAAGTTTCTTTTTTTTTTTTAAACTCTAAAAAACAAACAATTACTAAATTACTCATTCTGGAGATGATTCTATTATACTACTAAATTTAGTCATACCACCTATCCACTAATTTTTTCCGGAACTGTTTTAACCAGAATACTTAAAAAAAAAACATGTCTTAGTAGTAATACAACGTTTGCTCTAATTGTTGAGAAAGCAAAAAAACTAAGGGTAGAATCAAACTCTATAAAGATTTTATATAAATTTAATTATGTTGTTCAAAAATAACATACCCAAAATACATGCCCAAAAAATCAAATGGAATAATAATATAATTAATAAAAAAAAAAAAAAAAAAAAAAAAAAAAAAAGGCGCCTCAACAAATTAAAAAACATAATGTTAATAAAGTGAGTCCAATAAAATAATATAATAATAATCAATAAAAAATTAATTAAAATGTGGAAAATTTTTTCTAAACCATCAACACAGAACGGAGAGAAAGAGAGAAAAATTAGCTACTATTCTAAGCATACTAAAAGTATAATAACTATATAGTTTTGAAAACTACTAATTTAGTGGTATGCTACGACCATTTTGTGTGTTTGTGCGGTCCGTGAAGAAGAATGCGCTTCGTCTGCCTATGAACCAGTTTTGTGTGCTGTTATAAGAAAAATATATACTACTAAAATCCATTGTTAAAAATATAGGGCCCCAAATCGAACAGCTATATCTGTAGGATTCATATCGAGCAGCATTTAAAAATAATTAAAAAAATAAAATAAAAATAATAAATAATAATAAAAAATTAAATAATAATAAGTAATAATAATAATAACCATAATAATCAATAGATGGGAAAGATAAACAATAAAAGAACAAAAAGCGAGGAATTAAAGGTACTGCAGAGATTCATGAGATTACCAAACATTTCTTAACAGAACTATTATTTTGATTCGTATTTTTTAGCACAAACAATTAAAAAAATAACATACATAATATATATATAATATATATATATATATATAATATAATACCTATTATTTATATATATATCATATATATCATATATTATATATATAATAATTATATATATATAATTATTATATATATATAATATATATAATAATATATATATATATATATATATATAATTATATATATATATATATATATATATATATATATTTAATGATAATATATAAACAGGATATTTTAAACCAGTTTCCCCAACTCTTAGTTAACGATAGGAGAGCATACTATGACGGGAAGCCAATGAAATAATATAAAAATATTAATGGAAATTAACATTGATATAAATATATAAATATAAAAAAACAGTTTGACTGGCCTCGATTAAACTCCTTATTTTTAGTCATGGAACACAAGCCTGAGAAAACCATCATATAATAAAATTAATTAATATTTAAACGTATATTGTATAGTGGGACTCGTGCTAGCTGATATATATTTATATCATATATATATATATATATATATATAATTATCTAACCTATACTATATATATATATATATAATATATATATACTATAATATATATATATATATATATCTATATTAATTCAATAAATATTTAAATGAACTAAACTTTACGCCTAAATAATCGTTCAAGGCATAAATCAATAACAGTTATCATTCTTTATCATTATTTTTATTATTATTACTATTGTCACTAAGGCTACTACTTTTACTATTGCTACTACTATCACTATTAATATTGCTAGCTACCGTCCCTTCATTTTGAGACTGTGTCTGATGTTCAACACTCTCGGAGTCTGACTTATCGGAGTCTCTGGTTAGAGATTCAAGTCTTCCAAGCTCCTCTGCCAAATTCTTTTGTGAGGTTTCTGCCTTCATCATACACCATCTACATCGGATGTGTCAACATTTTCTTTAATCGTAGATTCGATTCCCCCTACTGACTCGATGGAGTCTGAAGGAGGGGCCTTTTGCTCGCTTATTTCAGATTCCTCTATATTTTTCTCCTCTTCAGTAGTTTCTTCCAACTGAACCTCAGGTTCCTCAAGGTGAAAATTATAATTTGATTCAAGGCTTTTGTGTCGTTCTCTTTCATGTAATTCTTCAGCACTAGCACTCTAGTAGAAATAATAATAATAATTATTATAATAATAATAATAATAATAATAATAATAATAATAATTTTTTTTTTTGTTCCTGTACAGGTGCAGGCGCTGTTCACTGTAAAGCTTCTATACTAAGGTGAAACCAGCACTAGACTATTGCACCTAGAAATAACGAAATGCAATGTCAATATAGACTTTAAATCTTACAGAGTAAATTCAGTTTCCGCAAGAACGCAAAAATTGCGTCCTAACAAAAGTGTGAAGATTCACCTAGAATGTAGCAAAGACTATTCCCATAGGGAATGGAGTATATAGCAGAAAAGTATCTACCATGTGGTGTCACAACTCACTAATGCGGGGCAGTGGATCACGAGATGGTGGACAGAGGTATATGGACTTGGCAAAAAGGACAGGATGAGGGGTTTTCCCTCGACATGAAGTATCCATGCGTTAAATTAGTTTAGCCGATTCTGAGTCGTATAAATGTCAACCCCCGTTGTCGGCACAGGTGAACCGGGAGAGACCAACTTATCACGGCGAGGGGTTTTACTGAACAGAGTTTAGCACCCCGCAGATCTTCACTCCAACAGTCTTGCCAGCAGGTCTTGAAGCCACTTTTGATGGGGGCGGTATAGTAGTCAGTTGCAGGGAGAACTCGCATTCGGAGTTCTTTGTGGAGGTACGCGTTGCTGAATTTATGCGAGACCGCTGCCTGAACTGCTGCTCAATCAGCTAGCTCATTACCAGCCATCCCCACGTGAGAGCGAACCCAACAGAACTGCAAATCTTTCTTTAGGGTATGGAATCTGCACAAGAAACATTGAATGATGGAAACCAAGGGGTTCCTAGAGGATCTTTGAAAAATTGTGAGAAGTGCGTTCTGAGAACCCGAAAAAATGTGACATTGTTAGCTCCGTTGAGAACGAGAATCATAGAAGTTGCAAGCAGTGCCACTAGCTCTTCCGTAAAAATATACGAGCAGGAAGGCAGGGTATGGGACAAAGTGTTGTCATGAAATATATATAAAATCAATTCTCCAACACCGTCTTTTGTCTTGGAGTCATCAGTAAAGATAGCTATTGAGCCAGCGTGACTTGCCTGGTGGGAAGAGAAGACGTCATGGAGGAGGGAAAGGTGGTCAGACTTCGACAATGACCACATCTATGTACATATTTGTGGGGGTGAATGTAACCACGATTCGATGTAATTGTCATAAAAATAAGGCAAAACAGCTCAGAGTGGAATCTGGAGGTATTCAAATGCGTCAGCCACTACCGATCCAAATGGTCAAAATGGTAGGCGAAAGGAAACTGTATCAAGAATGGAAATCAAAACTGAGGGTGAAGGAGTTTTTAGTTGGACGTACAGAGGGAACAGATGAGGCGTTTCCTTCTCAAAGACAGAGGTATAACACCATTCAGGTGTCTCCTTAGGCGAAGAACGGAAAGCCCCAGTCGCAATGTGGAGACCTAAGTAAGATTTAAAAGTCTGCCCATATATGGCACATCCGTAGTCCAGTCTTGATCTCACCAAGGCTATATAGAACGTGAGCTGAATCACTCTGCCAGCGTCACAGGTGGTAGAAGTGAGGTAAAGAAGAAGAACCAGTGGCCGATGGCAACTGGTTTTCAGTGGCTGGATATGTGGAGGAGAGAACAGTCGCTCATCTAAAAACATGCCTAAAAACTTAACCTGTGGTTCTACCTTAATGGGAGAGCTGTAAAAACCACTCCGTCGATTTATCTGACAGAAAAGCAGTCTTAGTTTTTTGGGTGGAGAACAAAGCCTTGTGCATGCACTAAGTGGTCAGTTTATCAATGGTCAATTGTTGTTGCAGATGGCGTACCATATACGAAAGCCTAGTTCAAGTGATGTATATTGCTAGGCCATCCACATAAAGGGAGCATCGGATTGGGGTGGAGATATTGGAGAGCACAACATTGAATCTCAGTGCGTAGGGTATCACACTGAGGACACTACCATGCGGCACCCCTTATTCCTTGAGAAATACTCTAGAACTAAAGACAGAGCTGCACCGTATCTGAAAGGATCTGTTGGTCATCAAGTTCTGCGAAAAAGGGGAAGCTGACTCTGCAGTTCCAGTTAATGAAGCTTGTGGAGGGCCTCCAATCTCATGTGGGATCATATGCTCTCTCAAGGTCAAATAATACTGTCAAGATATTTTTGTTGCTTCAAAATGCCTCTCGAATGTTATGATCTAAGCGAAGAAGCAGGTCGAGAGTAGAGCGGTGCTTTCTAAAAACAAACTAGAGAGAAGAGAATGCCCGGATTTTTTCCAGTTAGAAGGCGGCGGTTGGCAATTATTTATCCATCAATTTGAATGTGTGGCAAGTTTATGCAATGGATCGGTTATTATTTGTTAAATTTGGGTCTATCATTCCGGCCGGTTGTCGGGGAATGACGACTATGTGTCCGTTGTGCTCAACATGTGGGAATATTCTCACCCAGATGAGGCTGATACAAGGTGAGCTAGAAACCTCGAGGCGGACGGTTACGATGGCGCATATCATCCTGGGTAAAACAACTCGCATTTCGGCCCAAACGCGTTTCCATCTATCATATAACCTTGTTCCACAAGGGTCGTCACGAATTATAAGATTCCAAGTGATAACCTACTAAAACATAAACGTACGTAGTAGGGGAATCAGGCCTGAACAAAAGAGGAGGAAAAAATCAGACAAAAGCATCTCAAACGCATGTCCTTCCCGCAGGAGTACGCGTTGGAAAAGCGACTAAGACTTTCAGTGTCAACAAAATGCAATATCTAAGCTGTTACTAATATATAAATTGAACCCTGCACTAATGCTTTTCCAGTTTGCAAACCAGCCAGATACTGATTGGATGGTATCTGAAGGAATGATAGTCTGATTGCTATGACACTTATCTAAACGTTGAAATGCGACACTAAATTCGATAAATTATCCCTTCAAATCTTGACATATAAGAAACACAAATATATAAATATTTGTTGGCTATATTTTCTGTGAACGAGGCTTAAAATGATTTTTAAAAAAAAAAAAAAACCAGAACTATGAACATGGGCGAAAATCGCATTTAACTTTGTTTATTTGTAGCTTCTATAGGCGGATCCACTAGCTTATTCCTTCCCCATTCACCGATTTTCTCGACTTCAAACAATTACATTCCAAAATTAACGTAGGAACTTTCCTCAAAAATGAAAATTAAAATTACAAAAAAAAATAATTTACTTACTTTAAATTGTTAACAATCATATTGTGAAAAGCTTCAGTCTCCTCTTGGATAAAAGAAAGACAGCGTGTCTTTTTCATCATCATCTAAATAGTTTGGAGTTAAGATCTTCACTTCTATTCTTGGGCAGTAGACACTATTATTAGAAGTGATATATAATGTATGATATATATATATATATAATTAGTGGGGAAATAGGTGAGTATATATATATATATATATAATATATATATATATAGTATATATAATATATATATATATATATATATAAATATATTATTTATAGATTTTATTTTAGTTATATATATTATATATATATATATTTATAGAATCTTATATATATAATATATATATTATATATATTATATATTATTATGATTAATATTATATAATATAATATATAGTACTATAGTAATCATATAATATTATATAATATATATTATATATATATATATATTATATTCATATATTATATATAATATATTATATCATATATTCAATAATATATATATATATATATAATACTATACTTATATATAAATATATAAGTTATATATATATATTATATATATATAAGTTTAATATATATATATAGTGAATGGCTCCGATACCATTTTCGGTCTATCGGTATCGTCTGGAGTTATTGATCGGATTTTCTTTCGGTTATCGGTCGAGTTTTTGTTAAGAATTCATAGGCGGTGGTATCCGGCTTATCGGTGACTCAAAGGTAAGTTCTTCGGCCCTGCATCACTACCTTACCACGTCTGCATCGCCCCTTCTTGGCCCCTATGATAGTGTCCAGTTACAGTATATCTATAAAGCAAAAAAACCACAAAATAGAAAGATCAAGTCTGATATAGTCAGGTATCCAATTGTTTTTGTTTGGACTGTGTTATAATGTCTTTGGTTGCTGATGAGTCGTTTATAATTGTTTGTGACCTCCAGGCCCATTTTCCTAGATTTCTTTTTAACTTTTTGTTTTAACGATACCTAGCACAATATTCGTTATCTCTTTTAAATTCATTGATTTTTTAGCAAAAGAACTTTGCCGATTAAATTAGTAGTATCATATAATATAATATCATATATATATATATAATTATTTCTTCTTCTATAATAATATATATGTAATTATATGTATAATAATATATATACTATATATAGTATTTATATTCATATATATATATATATATAATATGATATTATATAATATATACTATATTATATATTATATACATATATATATATATAATAATATATACTATATATATATAAATATATAGGTTATATAATTCACACGTACCATGTCCCGGCATTTGCGATGGATATGCTCGAGGTGTTGGTATTTTTTGAAGGGTTTTTGAGTGTATTTCTGGCGTGTCTGCACATAACGTCTTGTGATTTTAGTTGAAGGCAGGTTTTCAGCCACTATACATTGCTATCCAGACGACAGAGGAAAATTTAAAAAATTCTTTCAATGATTCGAACGAATTCGAGGGTATTTCATTACTCTATATAGAATATCTAAAGTTTTCAAAATTTTCTTCTTCTTTTAATTTTATGCATTAGTACTATATATATATATTACTATTATATATATAATATATATATATATATATATATATATATTTTATTATATTTTACTATATATATTATATATATAGTTATTATATATAATCCGCCCAATTGTCATTCGATACTTTCCCTAACTATCTGTTCCTACTGTATGTTATATAGGCGTTTTCGTTTTTTGGCATTTGTGCTTACGAACGTAAGAAATGCTTGAGTTTGGGTTCGTTTTTGTTAAACCGCAAAATCGTAAAAAGTGAGTGCTTACCAAACGTAAGGAATTCTAAAGCCTAAGAAATGCTTATCGCCTGTGGATTGTGATTAATAGGCACGTTCTTACGAAATGTGTAAACTAAAAATATGACGAGTCTTCCTCTGTCGGCCGGATACGACTACATTACGAGTGACCTGTTTGGAGAGAAAATTTGGTTAATATTTTCATGTTAATAAAATTGAATGTTTAAATCTAATTTCTTCAAATCGATAAACTCCCATCACAATAATTGACCAATCTACTTTATGTGTTAAAAACCATTTGTTATTAGTTTTATTTCTTGGTTTATCCGAAAATCGAACAGGCCGGATATACAGCAGGCTGATCTTCAACGTGTTTGCCACACAGACTCAAAAACTAAGTAACTCCGTAAGAAAGCTGTAGTTTCTGTTTTCTGCTTAGCCGAAATTCAGGCAATTGGCAGATTAGTACAGCAATAGGAGTGCCAAAGATAAGTCTTTATGAATTACTGTAGGTTTAAGTGTTTTTAGTATAAAAAGGATCCTACATTTTAAGTTTCTTCACCTTAGAAGCATTTTGAATAAGAATGCGAGAATTTTTCAAGAGATATTACGGTGACGCCCACTTGAGCGTCATAGCGATCTCTGACGCCTAAATTCTCTGGTTGAGAGTGGGGGAGATTAGTTCCGAAAGAAAATGCCCATGCGTTTGAAGACTCGCATCTTTAGTTGCAGGAGATAGAGTTTGACTACATACGTCGATGTAACAGATTGGCACATTGTATATTTGCTGTAAACGATGGTCGTGGAACTTCAAGTTCATGCGGTATGCTTAGAGGAAATCGCCCCCTATGCTCCAGTTGAAAGACTCACATATCTTTAGTTGCAGGGAAAGTTTGGAACCCTACATAGTTCTGATGTTTACAGTTGGCACAGTTTATATTTGTGTAACGATGTGTGACCTCAAATTCATGGGGATCTTTCTTTAAACTTAAAGAAACTGCCAATTGAGTTGTTGTTAATAAAAGAATAAGAAACTTGCATTGTGGAAAATTTTTGTTTGAAGATTTTCAATCTGCAAAGGTGAAGATCATTGGAAAAGGCGAAGGTCCAAGCAGGGAGAATGCCGTAGCATAAACAGGAAGTTGGTAAACATCAAATGCAGATAAGTTTAAGGCATATTAATATGTTATCGAGAAACGTGAAAACAAGTTTATCAAAAAAGTATCCGGAGGGAATATAATGCTAAAACGAATATTGTTATTATACGGAGAAAGGTTATTTTTTTTTCTCTTGTGTGAAAAATATCTCCATCATCAGAAAAATAAACAAAGGGCGTCGTTTATCAAGGCACAAACAAAGTGCACTTCAATAAAGGAGAAAAAATAGAAAATATATTAGTTCTTCCAACTGAACCTTCTGCAGCTTGCGATAAATAGAGGTAGCAAGTCCACTAATACTTATACATGGGTAACTTAGAGGATTTCTTTAGGTCTTTTCTCCTTTAATCCATAATCTGTAATAATACGAAGCGTTTCTGCGAGTAGTGATTAATGTATATCTTAAGTATTATTTCTTTGCTTGTTAAATTTCTAGACCCGTTTACAGTTCTTTGCTTCATGTTCATTTGTGCTTACGACTCGATGATCACGAAATGTACAGGCAGTTTATAGCAGCTTATATTTCTTCGGTTTCCTAGGTTTCACCTACTGTTCTGTAATCAGGGGGAAAAAAATCAGTCATGGAACAAAGTGCAGGGAAAAACGTTTTAAAGATTTGCTAAGTAAAGTGCAGGGGAACACTTCCAAAAAAAGTCCGGGAAAAATTTTTAAAAATTTTTTCAAAAACATATGAAGAATGATCCCTGGACCAAGTACTTATTTTTGATATATTGCTTTTCCTTACTGTATAAATTGGGAATCAGAGTATTTGGTAAATTCATGAAATGGTTGGTTGGAGAACGACATCGCGTAAAGAGCGAGCTTCTATCGTTTCTTTCCCTCCTTTAGTACTATTGAGCGGCTACATTTCTTCTATTCTGTCCGTAGAGTTGTTCAAGTCACCTATCCGATTGAATTAGGAATGATTGATAAGCAGCGAATTTAGTGTGTTTTGACTTAGTATATTCTTATGACTTGAAACATGACAAAGACTATTAACTCGGAAGGCAAATATATACTTTTTGAGTGTTTTTTTTTTTTTTTTTTTTTTCTTTTTTTTTTTTTTTTTTTTTTTTGTGTGTTATTTATGTTGTGCAGGTGTTACGTTAGTGGATTTTGCGGATTTTTTGACAGGTGACAGCCGAATCTCTCAAACACCAAACCGAGTTTTATCCTAAACGAGGATGTCTAGTTCAAACCAAAGATCGTATCTCTTAAAATGCCAAACATGGCTTTCTTTTAAAAATGCTTTCCTTAGAATTTACGTGAATGCATTTTTACGAACAGTTCAAACGTCATACTCTCCACTTGGGTCTCATTCCTTGTTCAGCTAGATTCTACAAATCAAGTCTCGTGCTATAATATATAATAGGGAATAGATTTCTAAAAGGTGTCAGATGATGAATAGCCTGCCGTGCAAACGGAAAGCTGTTTGTATTAGATTACATCCTGGCAGAAGACAATTTGCTGGTATCTGTTAAAAGTATTATCTTGGGCATCAAGTCAAAAATTAAGCCTTCTCAAAAGTATGGATGTCAGGTCTTCGATTGGGAAAGTAATATTCTCTAAAATTCAAACGGAATGCCAGTCGTGCTAATCAAAATGACAGAAGATATTAGAGAAGATGTGGACGAAGTTACAAGCCTGTCCAAGGGGCTCACATGGATCCTTAGTATAATTTTTTCATCAGCCCCAGAAGCACAAGGGAAACAAAGATTTGCTGTTTTATTAAAGCTAGAGGCATTGATACACCAATTACTCTGGAATCTACGAGATTGTCATGACTGCTGAGATAAGCAAAAATGCGTTACAAATACTACTGCTAACTTTGCAGATGAAGCTCTATTCTACTCTTGGTCGATTATCTATATTAATTTCAAAATATTGTTTTTGTGAGAGATCCGGGGATATTGTTCCTCTACTGCATAGAGAACTCGGTGAATTTTGTCTTCGTATAGTACCGTGCGATATCAAATGTTATGGCAGATGTGTGGCAATATTTTAATTTGGACTGAATAATTTTTCTCTCTAGGAATGATGACGTACTTCAGTTGGGAAAGAGGGTGGTTTCTGTTAGAAAATAAAGCAATTTAGTGGAGAAGTCATGAAAGTAACATATCTGATTTGCTCAAAAGAACAGTGCAAATGCGTGTAGATTCTCATAGAAGCCAGTTAGTTCATTAAAGAGTTTGGAACCTATATACTTCAAAAAGAAATTATGTACAAAATGAATAAGGAGCTGGCCCAATAGGAGGATGACTGAAAGACACATCCTCAAGAGGAAGTCAGAAAGACTAGAACAAAAGAAAAGAAATAAAAGTTGGAAAGATGATACAATTATGCCTCATACTATGATCAATAAACTTGAATGCAGAGAAAGATGAATTATAAAACAGACGGAGCTTTGACAGCCAGAAATGAACTCTTTATAAATCAAGAATATAGCAAGAGGTCTTTAGAAAAAGAAACAACAGATTAACCTAAAATGTTCCCCATTAGAACTTTTTGTAGGATCATCTAGAGACAGTAGGCTACGGTTTTGTCATTCACCATAGGCCTTATTGCTTGTGAATAAACTTTAAGTTTTTATCTACTGTTGTTATATGTGAGAATATAATGTGTTGAAATGGCAATAGCTAATCCGTTACAGCTATATAAGATTTAGACTTACGTTTCGTATAGATAACAGAGCTGGTTACTTTTGAGAAAAAAAAGAAGTGCGTTGGGACGGCTATGGGAAAGGTTAGGCGATTAAGCTAACAAAAAATTTTATTTTAAAATTCACATATACAATCCACTGAGATGAACACACTTTTTGATTAAGTCAATATCTTCAGGATTAATTATAATGCTTAATGAACTGAAGTGTATAATGGCCTGCAATGTAATGTAGTTATATGAATTTTCATACGCTCAAAAGATAACAGTACACGCTAGGGGGTCTAGAGAATAAGTTTGCGGAATTCCTGTCGAGAGTGTTATTTGCTGTTGGTTAAGTTAATTATGGGTAGGATGCGATCAAGGAGGAAGTCTTGGATTGCAAGAGTTCGTAGAAGAGTGGTCAGTCGTGAACCCTGATGTTGTATGTGAGAGTACTGAGCCGTCGATTATCGTGCGTAATGGTTTGACTTTGGTTAATTAGGTAAGATAACACATGGATCACTGCTGTTGTGTGGATAGACGCACGTGGGTTATTTGGAAATAAAGCAGAAATAACCGAATATTGATAAGCAAATTGATATATATGGATCTCAGCAAACTAATGGTGATAGCAAAGCTATTGTTGATGAGAGCGTTTTACTCCAGGGTGTGGAGAAATTAGCATTTCAAGAGCTGCATGAATTTTATTCGGAATGAAACAATTCACGCAATTCGAGACAAACCAAATCAGCCATGCTGTGTCTCTTTTGCAACAGTGTTTTTAAGAGTGAACCTTTAACATGGCGAAGCGATGAGATTATAGCAATATACAGGAAATAATGGAGCCTACGATTCCTTATATATTTGTTGGGTGGAGTTAAGTATATGTTTTGGGCGGAGGTTTTTCTGTATTGTATGTTTGACAAAAGACGAAACTCAACGTCGAGCATTTCTTATCGTTATTCTTAAGCACAAATACAGAGAAGAAAGACAAGGGCATGTGAGTAGTGTATCTGGTGAGAAGGATGTATAGTATGAGTGGACTTTACATGGTTTTAGCTTAGTACTGAGTTTGTGTAATAAGTGTATATAATGTGGCTAGGCTGTGAGTTATGGAGTTAAGTTCTGTGAGTGAGTAGTAATTGATAATATTATGAGGTAGTGGTGTGAGGTGTGTATGGTATTAGAATATGTGATTTACATATAGTGGAATTTAAAATATATTTTATTTTTATGTTAGTTAATAGGTACTGGCCCAGATTAGATCTTATATATGAACAAGTGTATGGGCTGTGTCTGGCACCAGCGAACTAGTGTTGGTGTATGTTATTACTTGGTTTCTGTGTATATATTTGATATATGAATTACTATTAGAATAGAGTATAAGTGGATATACGTATATTATAACGTGATAGTAGTTAATATGGTAGTTAGAGATGCAGTAGGTGGGAGTTATAGGTGTCGGTACTAGATTGAAGATGTATAGAGTAAATATATACGGTAGTAGGAATATAGTATATCTGATTATATAGTATATATATATTTTAATAATTTATTTTATTAATATATAATATTAGTATACTAATATATATATATATTAATAGTGTAAATTTTATATTATATGATATATATTTTATATTATATATAGAATATAGTAATTATATATATATTATAATCTAATATAATATAGTTGATAATTATTAAAATATATATAAATATCCCGTTTAATTTATTATAGATATATAATAATTAATATATAAATCCAAATAGGTAATATATAATATATAATAGTTAGATATATTAATAAGATTAATATTTATATAATATATAATAGTATGAGATGATATAATATTATTAGATAAGCTATATATGATTGAGTAAGTGTGGATAGAATAATATTAGAGAAGTATGATATATATGATGATAGAATAATGTGATATGATGTTAGTTATATAATATAATATTTATTAGTATATACAGGTATCTCGACAGTCTTGTAGAGAGTTACTATACCTGGATATATATATATATTAACGGTATATATATATATATATATAATAGATAATAGTAGTATTATATATATTATATATAGAATATATAGATTATATAATATATAATATATTAGGCAACGATTTCATAGGAGTAAAAGCTATCGCGTAATCAGGTATCGGATATCGGCAAAATTTCCAGGTATCGGTATCGGCTCGGTAATCGGCATTTGATGAAAAAATTGATGGGAGGAAAGTACTTGTTATCAAGGTATCGGCGGTATCGGTACAAGATTATATTAATTGTATCTGAGTGCGCAACAATCTTAATATTATAATATATATATAGATATAAGTATGTATATAGATATTAATAATATATATTATATATATATGATTAAATTATAATAAATAATATCTATTATATATATATATAGTATAATATATATATATAATAAATTAACTCAGTTATTATATATATAAGATATATATTATGAATATATATATATATATGTAACATATATTATGAGAATTCTATATAATATATATAAGTATAATAAGATACATATATAATTATAATTAATATATATATATAATATATATATATAATTATAGATATAATAATAATAACATCTACATAGTAATATATATATACATATTACTAGGTAATATATATATAGTATAGTAGTATATATATGTAAAGTAGTATATAATCTGGTATATATGGACCTGTTCATACTAGTAGTATGACTTGGCTACTCACCATAAGATAAATGAGCAGCTTCTACCCTACCTTAAATCTCCATTACCCTACTAACCAACTGACCGCCACCAATAACCTTCATTCGTCACCACTATATAGATCTCTATACTTTGCAACAACACACCCCCTTCCCCTGAAATATACAACCCCAATAAATGGATTAGGACTGACTGTCTCCCCCCACATCGACCAAATTACTTCCTCAAACCCAACGGAAATTAAACACCCTGCCCGAACTCTCTCCCAACACAACAGTTCTGATGCGAACAGGAAAACCAAGCCTTTGAACCATTTCGTATATTATACATAACTCCTATTAGAGATCTATAAAAATCGGATGCATCCCCCGCTGATGCTTTGCTCAGCAACTAATCACAGAATACCAACTTTAAAAAATGCCAAGTACAACAAAACACTGCCCTTAGAATAATCACTGCATGTACTAAAACACAACCCCCATCCTGCATTTACATGACGAGACACACATCCTTTCCATCCCTACCCACCTTGAACATGGTAGGGACACAAATTTTTCCAGAAAACACTCAATCCAAACCATCGTCCATGCCACCAAATACTCTCCACCACCCCCCCCCCGCCCGGACACATACTAAGAAATCCCCCCCCTCCTCCACGCCAAACTTTATTAATGACATCTGACAACAACATTCCTCCCCCACACCCAAATAAGTCTTGGCTCTCTCACATCCCATACACAGATTAACTAACCATATTACACAAACCTCGCCCAATAAACAATCTATAAACTACACCATCTCCCAAACATCTTCCCTACAGAAGGAATCACTGTCCGAAGAACCAAATTGACACTCGCCCGGAGCAGGTTCAGGCCACCACCCAAATCCTATGCAATATAAATTCAGATTTCAAACTTGAAAACGTTATATCCCCCATCTGCAGTAGATGTCGTATATCCCCGGAACACAATGGAGCACTTCCTTCTTGAGTGCCCCGCCCTCGACGCTCCCCGTACCACCTTTGCTGTAACTTCTATTCTGGACCTGTGGAACCGCCCAAGAGCAGGTGGCCGGCTTTCTGGAGGCGGCGTGGCCCCTCCAATAAGGTGGCGCCAGGGGCAGAAATACAATTATTATCATATTATATATAGTATATATATATATATATATATATAATATATATATATATATATAATATATACTATATATATATATATATATACTATATATATATAGTATATATCATATAGTACTATATATATATCATATATATATGAATGATATCTATACTCGAAGCGATGACATTACCTCCCATTTTTAATGTGCGTGCTTTCTCTTTTGCGTTCAGTATTCTTCCACACCACTCATTCTCCAGGCAGACTCATTACTACACCACCATTTATCCACTATCATTATACACATGATAAAGACACACCCACTTCGTAGAATAACACCTTACAGACATCCATACTACTCATATCCCTGTGTGCGAGGGAGAAAGAATTTCCCACATCGTCATGTCCTGCGTGTCGTAGAAGTCGACTACGAGGCGCGGTGGTAGTTGGGTTGGCTGCCCACTACCACCCTATCCTTGCTAGAATGCTGGATGCATGCCTCGGAGGATGTCGTGATCGCCTTACAACGACCTCTAACTTTCGGCCGGAAATGTGTATGATCGATGGTACATTGGATGTAGAGGAGATAAATGTTGAGTGAGAAAGGAGAAGGAGGTGAGGATGTATTTTAGGAAAGGGCAAATTTGATTTGCTCGCCTTGTGAACATGAAAACAAAGCATGAAAGACAAGCAACAAGACCCAGTGTGAGAGTCGTATAATACTTGATTCGAACTGGGAGAGGTTCCTTTTCTTCATCAGCCATAGTGATAAACTTTTATGGATTTAATGATCAGTACAATAATAGTTAATTTCTCATAATGTGAAATGAATGGAGTGTATAAACAAAACTAGATTTTGAGATATATATTTTCAAAATTAAAATTGTATACTAAATAAGTCTATTGTTTTTGTTTTTTGTTTTTTGGTTTTGTTTTTATTTATTTTTACAGAAAAATTTGTCTCCTAATATATTAACAATTTAAATGGAATGTAAATACTTATAATTTTTCTTCCATATTGCAAGGAAACTGGAATAGAGGTATCTAGCAACAATGAGTTAACAATAAATGTTATTTGAAATAAAAAAAAATCTTCAATCAGAAAATGTAACGAGGAAATTAATTACAACAATTATCGACTTTGCAATTTCAATAATTAATTGATAAGAATTTTAAGAATTTTTTTTATTCATTACTTTATTTATTTAATAAATACAGAGGCACTTATCCGAAAGGAAAAAGATAACAAATGGATTCAGAGAAATTCCAATAAGGAGCAAAATTTGGAAGAGTTCCACGCTAGGGTATAAATTTCTTTACACAAATGGTCACCAGGAAAAAAAAAAACAATTAAAATATTTCGCCTGAATTATAATTTTTAAAAATATTCTAAAGTTTTAAGGCATAAGAAAATATAATAAGATGTATTGTATAACGAATAATATCTTTTTATAACGTTTAGTGACTGAAATTTGAAAGAAATAGTGCTTTGTTCGAGAAGTAGGCTAGGCTGCTATTCTTTCTCTTTTTTTTTTTTTCTTTTTTTTTTATAATTTTTTGTAATGACAGATTCGAAGAGTGTCTTCCCCCTTACGGACGTAGTTCAGAGCGTTTTCATAAACCCATTACCTATTGATTTAATCTATTGGTGTTATT